>ML827764.1:54495-74087 GCA_009831015.1 Picea engelmannii | reverse complement strand
ATTGAATTGGGAAACAATTGGGCACTGAACAATCATGACTATTCATCTTTGCAACAGAAGGAGAAATAAATAGAAAAACAAGAACAACATTAAAAGGAGGAATATAGATGTTGAGGAGGTTCATTCAATCTATAAGAAAGGAAAGTTTCTCTCGGGTTCAATTTAAGTGATTGAGATTGCCAAAGAGAACGAGACCGAGAAAAGATAGTGTAATATGTAGAATAAAAATACAGTAAATTTGTTCTTGTCTAGTGAGGAAAGATGTATTTCTCGATTACATTGTAATGAGAGGAATTCTGCAATAAATAATAAAGCAAAGGATTCACATCCTTTTTGTTTTCTTGTGGTTGTAATTAAATTCTTCTACTTCAGTCTTAATAAAAATAATTGAGTTATTTGTTTCATGTTCAAACATGAGTTCCATTGTGCATTCTGAAAGTTGAGCATAGTCCTGTAGGTTTTTGAATTGTTGCAGGTTTGTGTGTTGCATCAAGAGATGTTAATTTTCATGAATTTATCTTATCCTCTGAGCCTAATCCAATATGTGTTCCATATTCAGCCTAGGATCCATCTTTGGCATCTATGCAATCTTCTACTCCCAAATTTTCTATTCATGATCCTATTCTAGTTTCTTCTTCGGATGATAAAATAAAGGATGAAAACCCACCTCAACATGATCACCTACATCCACTTGGGTCTATTGAACATGAACCTACACCAATACCACCACTTCGTAGATGGGTCTATACAAAATTAGAAGTATTTGGCGACCTTGCTAGTGATCCTACTTATAAACGTCATAAACATTCATAGTTCCAACAAGCCTCCTCACTTTTGTCTCAAGTTTCAAAGACTCATGACCCATAAACATTTGCAGAAGATTATAGCCATATAGATTAGGACATATCAATGAATGAAGAATATTGTTCCTTAATGGTGAACAATACTTGGGATCTTGTACCTCTTCCAAAAGGAGGAAAATTTGTTAGATGTAAATGGTTGTATAGAACTAAGAATGTATCATATGGAAGTATTGAAAGATACAAGGCCTGGTTAGTTTTGAAAGGATTTTCTCAAGTTGAAGGGGTTGTTTATAATGAAACTGTTAGCACTAGAAGTCACACCTGGACTATTGTAAGTTCCGAGTACCCATCAAAATGTGAAAGATAGATTTCATAAAAGGTGGATAATGGATGGAAAAATCAATAGAGAATGTCAATGAACAAATAATTCCATACAATATGCACCAGAAAATAAGGCTTTCAATAACTTCAGATCAGGTTTTGAGAGATAAGGTGGATATGTGGAAGACTTGATAAGGAACATGTAATTTTCATATCATCTACAATCATATAAGAACTTCTTAAAATCATTCATTGCAACAAAGATACAATCAAGCAGTTGAATCATTCGATCAGACTATAATCATAATAAGATGTCAAAAAGATGATGAGAAACATCAATGATTTCCATTATCAAAAGTGTCTTAGGTATGATCCATATAATAGAAGGAACTTCTCTGCTATACAAACAATATCAAAATACGAGTGCTCTTTGAAACCATTTGAACCTCTCTTCAGTATTACAATGCTCCTCTTATAGCCTATATTTGCATTGACAAATTTACAATTCGAATAACAACTCCTTCATAGGATTCTTGTGCCTAAAGGTGGCATGGCTACAGTTGTACAACAGAAAGAAAAAAAATGCTATATTTCAGGATGGTGTTGGCAACATTTGCAACATCTTCTTTATAGCTGATGAAGTGTCCATTAAATGCATTTTTCTTTGGCAGGTGGCCTCCCAGCTTGCAATTGATCTTCAGAAAACTGATAGGCATCCATATTGACATATGGAATTTGTTATTCCCTCCCAAAACTCTAGAAAATGAGTTCGCAGTACTAGTTTGTAGAACCTGTCTTAAACAACCAATTTGTAGTGCTAGGCATTGTGGAATTTCTTGTATTGGCTTGTTTGATTTTAAGAATGCTTAAAACCAGTAAAAAACTATCTCAAGTGTCCCAAAATGTTGTAAGAACTTTATAATATTGGTACATTACTAGAAGAAAACATCCAAATAGCTAATCATGGTTTATAAAATATAGTCATCCTCAAAAAGTTGTAAAACTGCATAAAAAGGAAACTTGACCAAAACTGATACTGGTTATGGAGGTTCAACATCTTCATTTTTTAAATCTGGAGCTTCTCCTGGTAGCAAACTTAGCCAGTATGTCCGGATTTATCTTGGAAAAATCTTCTTTAAAAGGCTGTAGTTATGCCTTTAATTTTTTGATTTGAGCTTGATGAGATATGCTTTGTCTGTAAAGATTTATGAGCTCCCTATGGAGGGGAAGAAATATTTTGGCTAAAAATATTTCCTTATCAATGGTCTCATGGTACATGCCCATCACTCCCTTGAGCTTCTTCCTTGAATACAAATTCTCTCTCTTCTGTTTGTTATCCTTAGCCCTTGCTTCTTTAAGTTGTATTTTGAGCCTCTTGAAAGTGTGAATTTGTTTCTCTTGAGGAGTAGTGATATCAACAATTTCAATGGGTTTCTCAAAATATTTGGATTTACCTTTATTTGAGGTTGAATTTTCTGCTACATCATCCTTATCAGGAAAATTTTTCTTGGTTGATGCTCTAGGAAACACAATATGCAGTAATAAGTGAAGGAAACACGATCTTTCTTCCTCTCAATCCTGTGGATTTGCTTGAAGGAACCACCAAAGGAGTGGGATCTGCCATGGGTGAAGCTTCTCTATGTCAAGGTTTTGAAGGCCCTCTTGATTCTATTTCATTTTTGGATCTACTATATGTATCAATCATAACACCTATTTTCTTCTTGTTAACCTCTAAACACACTATCCTTTCAACATGACTAGGACTTTGTATCTTGGAATATGAAGTGGGGGAAACATTTAGCTGAAAGTGTGATGAAGTGAGGAATGTTTCCAAATTAGTGTTTTTCTTTCTCAAATCTTCCATGAACAACATTTTAATAAGGCCAGAGTGAAAGAAACTAGTGTCTACTTTATTAGACTTGCTTGAACTCTATCATCCATCTTACCAATGCTTCTAAAGAGGTAAAAAGGGAGGTTCATTGCTTCTTTCCCTGTGAAGTGTAATAGTAGCATGATGTGGTATTGGTATACCATGTTAAATAATCCCTCACAGGTGAAATACCTTTGAATAACCTTCATCATATTATCAAAACCTTGAAGCATGCGGCTTCTAGGTACCCCTTTGGAGAAGTTGTCTCCCTGACACTCTAGCTTAAGAAATTCATTGGAGAAGAAAGCATTTAATGGCATTGCCTTGAACCAATTTTATCTAGTGTTGGGTATCTCTATTGCAACATAGATGGACAATTATGAGACTTCAAATTCCAACATCCCCACCTTGGTTTTGGCCCCATTGAAGTTGAGTGAAAATTCTCTAGCTATAGTTGGATGCTCCCTCTACATATTTTGACAGAAATTGATGCAACTTACCCTCTAAAAGGATTCCCTGATCAAAGGCTCAGATTCAAGGAGTTTCATGTCATGGGTCTTTATCCTTACAATATCCCTTCCATTGTGAGTTTTTGTATGCTCTTCACTATCCATAACTATTGTTGGTATAATGGTTTTCTGTGAGTTTTAATGACAACTAGATGTGTGAATGAAGGTAAAACAAGAAATTAGGGTTTGATCATAAAATTGTTTTCAATAGGATGACCCTGTATAGAGGTTCATATACCTCACTTTATACATATTTAGGAATGAGACGGGGAATTCTTAAAATAGGAGGGGTAAGGAAAAGTAATTGGACATTATAATGAAAATGAGACAGAATAAATCTTTGCTAAACAATGTTTTATGAACACAAAATGGGTTAATAATATTAATAATGATTGCAAATTTAAGCCTGCTTCAATCAGATGATCAACCACATTTTCAAATTGGATAGGGGCAAAATTTACTTGTTTAAATTTGAAATTTCAAAGATGCAGAAGATGTGGTTTTTCATCAATGCAAGAACAAAGGGTTCACAACACCCTGTTCATAGTTCCAGAGTAACAGTTCGCAACACTGGGAGGAAATTCAGTGGAGCATGTGAATTATGAATAATGGGAACAATGGATGAGGTTGAAAGACAACATTTTCTTGCGAGCAAGGTTCATAACATCATGGAGGTGAATTTGAAATAAGGCAAAAAGAAATGGATAGTTCATAGCATGGATAGATGAAACCAACAAAAACCCATATCTCAACCATTAAACATCATGGAAAATCTCATGGAGTACCTAGTGGACTTGGTCTTGATGTTGATGTCTTTAAGTTTGAATGGAGATATCTGTAAGCTATCCAACCTCCAATGCTCATGTTCATCCAGTACACAACACCAATTTGCAGGGCATGTCTACCAGTTCACAACGCCTAATTCAAACATAAATTGCACACTTCGAGGAGGCTGCTAGAATATCCGATGACATGATCCCTAAAAAAATGGTTAAAATATGGTGTTGAAAACAATGAAATATCCTTTGTCATGGTTCTTAATTGCAATGATAAAAATTGAATGCGTGAGGTACTTATGAATACATTGCAAACTCCTCTAATGATTTGGGAGCACATACAACTGATTTTGAAAATAGATGGTGGAAAATGGAAGCTTTTGTACATCAGGGAGGTGTGACATGTCAAGGTGATGATGAAAAATTGAAAGATGTGACTCATGGGGGCTTATATACTTTGTCATGATAATCAAATTACATAACCCAAAGACTCTAGACTATGGCCAAACTAACTTTAGCTGATTAAAATCAAACTTTGAGGTATAACTATATAAAGAAGACATAAAAACCTATAACTTATGTAACCCTATGACTCAAAAAACAAAACTGAAATTATTTTTTGACCCTTACAAATCTATGTGTTAACATCCAACTCCACAAGGGATGGCATGCTCCTTATGAGCTGCCAAGAACATGCAGTTCCAGTTCCTAATCAACAGGATATGGGGTCATTATTGAAAACAAATAAATCAAACTAAAAATTGATATTTACAATGAAAGGAATCCACTCATGGCTTTAGGAAAAGTATCTCTTCAGAAAATTCCCATTGATTGGGCCACCAGAAAATTCAATATCTTCCAAGCTCTGTAATTTGAAAGTGTTATTTTGAAAAACTTTATAAATTGTGAAAAGACCAATCCACAAGGCTTCGAATTTACCATGTTTAGCCTTGTATTTCCTTTTTTCATCCCATTTGAGCACCATGTCTCCCAACTTTAAATCTTAATTTTTCACCTTCTTGTCAAAAGATTCTTTGATTTTCTGTTAATGGAGTTGTGCTTCATCAAAGAGATGTTCCTTGGTCTCTTGTACTTCCACTAGCTGATGCATTCTTCTCATCATGTCATCTAGTTCTCCTTGTTGGTATTGAATAAAATTTTCCATGGGTAATGCTAGTTGAGTAGAAAAAATAGCTTCATTTCCATAGACCATCTGAAATGTAGTGCCAATTGATCTCTTGGTAGTTACTCTATATTCCCATAGAGAAAACTTCATATTTTAATCCCATGAATTTTTTTATCCTCCAACAAATTTCTGATCATATTCACTAGGCTTTTGTTGGAGGATTCTGCTAAACCATTACCTCAAGGATAGTATGGGGTAGAGTGAATAACTTGAATCCCAAAATTTTCAAAAAACTTGACTAGAGGTTTAGCTTTAAAAGTTGCAGCATTATTAGTCACAATCTTGTTAGGACAACTAAACCTTGACAAAATGTCTTCCAGGAAACTAATGACTACTTTATGTGTTGCATTTCTTGTGGGAATAGATTCTATACACTTGGTGAAATAATTAGTGGAAGTCAGAATCCAACGATGTTGGCCACTTGAATTTGGATGGATTTATCCAATAAAATATAATACTCACTACTGGAAAGGACCAGATACCACTATGGGATTCAAAGGAAAATATTTTAGTTGTTGTTTGCCTCCGAATTTCTAACATTTATCACAGGCTCTAATATTTTCACATACATTAGTGAATAAGTTAGGCCAGAAGTAATCAACTCTGAGTATTTTATATGTCGTATTCCTCCAAAAATGATGACCTCCACATAGGCTATCATGAAAATCAGTCATGGTTTTATTTTCCTCTTTTGGATCCAAGCATCTTAATAGAAACCCTACATGATCCTTCCAATACAGAACATGATCAACAATGAAAAATTCTATTCCTTTGAGATTTAAATCCCTCACCTTAGTCTTCTCAAGTCCAATAGGAGGCTGCAATGTTTTCAATAAATGGATGAGGTCCTTGTACCAAATACACTCTGTCAACTTTGGGATGATATGTGAGTTGCTGCTAGGAATATCAATTTGTTGATTTTCAAAATTAGCATTCAAGAAATTAACCCCAAGTGCCTTACAATTTGATTCAACTAATAATCTAGCTAAACCTTGTCCTTTCACCAGCTTGGTAGGCTTCATCTCAAGATCAAACTCCATAATTTTGGCAATCCACTTACTCCTTTTTCCATCTATGTTAGGATGAACCAAAATTTCTTTAACAAAGCTTGAAGGGACATAAGCAATAATTTTGGAATGCATAACATATACTCCGAAAGATTTGAGGTCTTTGAAAAAAGAATAATCTTGATTCTCCATGATGTCCTATCTGACTTCAAAATCTCTGAGAGATTTTCTAAAAAAATAAATAGGATCCTCCATTCCATCTAAGTCTTTCTGAAGGAGGAAAACAACTAGTGTATCATTTGAGGTAAAAGAAAATATCAGATATTATTTTGAATAATCAAGACTAATAAGAACAGGTGCCTCAGTCAGTGCTTGTTTAATTTGATCAAAATAATTCCTAGCTTCAAGTGTCGATTTTACCTCATTCCCCTTTCTCAACATGCATGTGATAAATTTGACCAACTCAGAAAAAATTGATATGAATCTTCTCAAGAAGTTTTGTTGGCACAGGGGCAGTCCCAGGGTTCAACGCTACAACAACGCACCAACAAAACCCTAACTACAGGATCTTTCAGAAACACCTACGAATAATATGAAGTCTCACCCAAGGTAGAGGCAGGGGTGGTTGCAGGACTCAAGTGTCTGCAACCTTAGCTGGGACACAGATCTGTGGTTGTATTACTTAATAAATCATTTAGTACCTTCAGTTCTTTAACATGCAATCATTATCTACTTCGTTGATAAAACAAAGCCTCACAGTATTCACACTAATATATCGTATACAAGAACTTAGCATAAGTAAATAGGTTAGATCAACCAGACTAACCACTAAGCACAACCGTATGTATCAGATATAGAATTATCACATGTCATAAGCACAAAGCAAGTATATATATCCAACTACATCAGAGTACTTAGAAAAGAAGACATAAACACATTAAGGTAAAGCACAAAGTGAGACAACACAGTATTTACATGGTTCACCCCCCTCCTGGGTCTACGCCCACCAAATTGTCTTCTTTATTTCCTTTAGTCAATCTGTTATAGCACAAAGCATCAAAACCCTTACTCTGCACAGGATAGAAGATCTGCATAGCTCGTTATATCCTTCTTCCTTGCATTACAACACTCAACCTTTCACAATCTATCACAACCACTTGCACTCAGCTCTACAAGCCTCTTACAATCCTGCACAAAGAATCCAAAAACCCTACTTGCACTTATAATGCATTCACATCACTTAGGTCTAGCACTTAGCCTTTCATTCATCTCTCCTTTTTCTTCCTAGCCTAGGCCTCTATTTATATACACAAAATAGGCCTAAACATGGGTAAACCCATGGGCCGACATCCCTTTCCCGTTACATATTCCAAAAACCCAAAAAGGGCCCAAAAGGGGGCCGAGATCCTATGATATCTGCTTCGACTTGCGCTCCTCCTTTGAAAGGCTGTCGAAGTCCCAAAATAGGTCAACATGACCGAAAAAATCCAAAAAAAATTCAAGGCCCAATAGGCCCCCAACACTCACCTATGACTTGTCCCGAGTCACTCAAGTCTGAGCAGTTCTACCTCGAATGCCTCAATCTTGGCCCGAGATGCTTCAACTTGATTCTCTTTTGTGGCCTCTTGCTCGATGAACTCTTGTATCACTGCATCATTCACCAGTCCTTATATGCATTCTGCTGTGAGGACAACCTGTTCTAGCTCTGCTCCTTGGCTCTCGATCTCGGAAAACAACAAGCATGCCTTATCTTGCATAGGTTGTATTCGTTGAGTGACTTCCATCACTTTGCTTTGAATCATATGAATCTACTGCTGAGATGTGCATTTTTAATGAGACCTATTCATTCTATCTACTACTGACAGGGCCTTCATCTATGCATGTAGTGTATCTGCATGTTGTTTTGCTTCCTGGAGCTGCGACTCCAGCGCCTATAATTATGGATTCTTTGTAAGATTTTCATATGTCTCGTCTCTCTGGTTACTTAGCTGCTTGCAATCTAAGGAAAGATATTTTAATCTGTCCACTGTGCTATGAGAAGTTGCTTCTTGTCGGTCTCTTATCTCCTGAGGGGTTTTGGTTACAGTGTAGAGCTCTAGATCTGCGATGCATTGTTGGAGCTTCTTGATTACCTCTTCGAGTAGTGCCACCTATTGTGGAACTCATTCCTCGATCTATACTTTGACTACTGTGATAGACCGAAGTGCTCTATTGACCCTTTCCTTAACTTCAAGTTGCTCAACGAGCAACTGTTCCTTACTTTGTTGTAGCTCTACTTTCTCTTCATCCCACTTTGCTTGGAGAGAAAAAATTTCTCGTTCTGCATTGTTGTGTTGTTCTAGTAGATCTCCCTGTGTTTGCACTAGAGCCTAGGTGGCTTGTGCTGTTTCTTCTTGAGCTCCTCGAAGGTGAGATTCGACTGTATCAGCAATCCATTGTAATTGAGAGGGATCATCACGTAGTTCTGGTGTTCCCATTGTCAGGGGCATAGTGGACACTGTGCGGCTAGACTGTAGTGTCTGCTGCAATTCTTGAAGCTCGACCTTGATGCGACTAAACACCTCCTCATTCTTGGCTTCTTGCTTCTCTTCTATCTCCAGCGAAGCATCATTCAATGTAGTGACGATGAAGTCGAAGTCGTCTAAGATGAGGGTGGTCTCAAATTTGGTTCTAGTTGCTTTCATTTTCTTCCTTGAAGAAGGTTTCCCCTCCAAAAACTTCTTGGCAGTGTAACCTCACCTTTCTTTTATTTTATTTATGTTCCAACACCTCCTTTCTCGGTTGATATAGACACGGTCTTCACAGATGCGTTGTCTAAATCGTGGACCTCTTTGGTCTTCTTTATCTTGCTAGGTCCAGCTGTATCCGACACAGTTTTGGGGCTGTCAACATTGGACATCTATGCAGGGTCCACTGGAACAAGGAGGTCCACCGACCATTCCTTGGTAATCTCCTCCAAGTCATCCTTTGTTAACTTATAGTATGACTGTAGTTGTTTCTTATGATCATCATCGTGTGTGGTAATGTATATGAAATGGTGGTCCACGTTGAATTTCATTAAGGGTCAAAATCTGTGAAGTGTGTTCAGGGTTATGCGAGGCGTGGCCTGTATGGCTACCTTAAAATGGTTATAATACGTGTGGAATATGGAATTGTATTGCCACTTCTTGTTCATGTGGTTTCAGTACCACAACTTATTGAACTTCACGGCTAGAGGTTCAAATGGCTCGGTGTCCGGGAAGGTCGCACCTTCTGGCATCTCCCATGTGATGAAAGTGATTAGGATAAGAAGCCAGTTGAAGTGGAATTCATATCCCTGATCCTACACTTCCCTGCAATCTAGTTCTAGCTAGTTCAAAAGGTATTTTGCCCAATTCATCTGTAGTCCCTCCACGCACTTACCTGTGAGGTTGACTATGAATCCTATTACTTGGTTCAGTCGGTTCTTGCGAACTAGCTTGCCTGCAATTAGTTGACCGGAAAGGCACACTGTGCTGCTCTGGATAGAGGCTACCTTGTAGCCTCACGTTCCCTTATCGAGATCTCTGCAAGTATCCCTTATTCACTAGGAGAGAGTGCGGTATGTGGTCTTTCAGCGGTAGAAATCCTGTGCATCAGGGCCTTGCATGCTAAGCCCTATGATCTGATTAATCAAATTTGGATCCACTATGATGTGGTGGTTCAACCATAAGTATCCTCCATGATAGAAAGACAACAACAACTTGACGTAGGCATTCACTTCTTAATTCCTTCCAATGTGGGGAATCTTCATTACATTAAGCAGTGTGAACTGCGTGAGGTTCTAGGTCCACGTCTAAGTGATAATATTGGAGTTATTTCCTTTGGTTTGCGTCAGATATTTATGAGGGGCGAGTGTACTGTAAACCTTCCTGTCATCGAGGTTGAAGTCACTAAACTTCAATGCTATGAGCTTATCCTGGTCGGCACAAACTGCGTGCACTTTTTTTGGAAGGCATGTCGTGATCAAAGAATAATAAAATTCGTGGGGTACACTGTCACGATTGATGGTTCCACTCGGAGGTGGTAGATAAGCAGGTATAATTCTCAGAATCATCTTAGCACTCGCGATATCATCTCTGTGCTTCGTTCGTTTCTCATCAACCGTTTGGGATGGACCATCTCAAGTAGTGGAAGGAGAGGCCTCCAGTCCTCTCGTTGATGATGCTTGTACACTTGTAGACAACCCTCACTCCGACATGACTCTCTCTGTCATCAAGTCGATCAAAACTTCCTCAGCGGCTTTCTCTACAGCGCTCAATGCTTCCGACATACGCACTCGGGGTAAAAAAATTGTGGGATTGGGGAACAAATCAGGAACAATAATGAGATAGAGAATGAGAGAACAATAATCACTGTATAAACTCGGCTTAGTCTATCGGCTCGAATTATCGATTGGAAAAAAAATTCTCGGTGCATGGCGCGACAAGCTAAATAGGTAAATTGACAACGATTGGCTTGCAATGGGTATGAGCCTCCATTAACTCTTGTTCGATCCGTTATGGTGAGGTCCAATGGTCATATGACAAACCTTTATTTATTTTTTGTCCGTTCAGAGTGGAAATCGAATGGATATATTGTCCCCAACAACTATATTTCTTCGTCATGGAGAAGTGCCATGTGTCGCTATTATGATATCTCGGTGAAGCTCCAATTCTGCAATTTTTATTTCTGTGAGGTCTCCTCTAGAACCTCCTGTAACCTTTCAGTACTATCCCTTTTCTTTCATAACTTTCTAGTCTTATTTCCAGTGAGCTTCGTCTTGGTAATGCTTTTCTCATTCTGGTTCTTTTCTTCTTTGGTCTTAGTTACTTCGCACTGTTGAAATTTTTTCCTATGGTTCTTGGATAATACTTCTTCTGTGTCTGGGATAGGTAATTCAATATTTTTAGGATCGTCTAGTGTTCTCTTAGCTTTGACATTCGGGATTCTAGCATTAAATATTTGCGATCTTCTCTCCTGTTCCTCAATCAAGTGCACGATCCTTGTGGTCATAAACTCTTTTAACTCTTGCTTCTTCTGTTCCAAAACTTCTTCTTCTTCCTTTCATCTGGGTTGATCTCTATCAATACAAGGTTTTCCTATTAGCATGGTAAACAGGGCGTTATCTTCAACAAATTTAATAATCTCAAAGTCTTCTTCTGTCAAAGTTCCATTGACAGTCATAGGTATTCGAGCGAGCCTTCCACATAGGTTTACTAGCTTTCCTTTGAATAAATTTATTCCTCCTAGTGAAGGGATCATAGCAGGCCTTCCTATAGCTTCCTAGGTTCTCTCTAGAATAATATTCATCTGTGTTTCCTTATCCAAAACACAGTCAATGTCGAAGTCTCCTATTCTTTCTTCGATGCATTCCTTCTCTTTGAATATTTCTGATAAGATGACATGTCGGTGGTCATTCAGGGTTTCTTTCATCTGTATCAATACTTTTTCTGATTCTTTCTGGGGTTCTACCTTTTCTATATCTTCCTTAGGGTTCTCTTGATTCAGGTTCATTCCTTCAAGCTTAGTGATCATTCTAGGGCAATCCAATACTTCATGGTCTAGAGCTTTACACCAAAGACAACTAGGTCTTCCACCAGGGCATTCCTTAGCAAGATGTTTTGGCCTTCTGCAACTGTAACAGAGGGTTAATCCTCTCTTCCTTTTAAATGATTCCCAACTTCTTCTTTACTGTGAACTAGGATCATATGAGCTAACCTAAAACAAATTCTTTCTAGGATCCTGCATCCATTTGTTAGTCCAAACATATTTTCTATGCATAGGTATAACATATATTTCATGATTCTTATCAGATCTATTCATAACAAATCTTCTTTAATCTATTAGTGCCCTAGTTTTTAATCTAGGACAAAATATATCAAACATACCTAGATTCATACTCTAGAAACACAAAATTCCATGTATCCTACTTTTACAGAGCACAAAGCTTTCAGATCTAAGACTTTTTAACTATTCTTACCTTTATCAGAGCATAGAGCTTACATATCTTACCTCTTTTCTTCAAATCAGACTTCCTCTCTTGAGATCTGACCTTCCTTCCTGCAGATTGGACTTCTTTTCTTCAGATATGGCCTTCCTCTTGGCACAAATACTCATAGGTCGAATAAAATATTGCCCACTAGGGAAACATATCTACGCACAGAGATTTCACGCTTTTAGATCGAATCTTTGCACAAAGTTTCTTCTTCCTTAGTTCCCACCAATAACAGTTTGAGTCCCGGAAACAGAACCATTTGTTGGCAAAGGGGAATACCAAGGGTTCAATGATACAACAACGCACCAACAAAACCCTAACTATCATCCCTTTCAGCAACACCTGTGAAGCAGATGAAGTCTCACCCGAGGTAGAGGTAGGGGTGGTTGCAGGACTCAAGTGTCTGCAACCTTAGCTATGACACAGATCTATGGTTGTATTACTTAATAAATCATTTAGCACCTTCAGTTCTTTAACATGCAATCATTATCTACTTCACTGATAAAACAGAGCCTCACAGTATTCACACTAATCTACCGTATACAAGCACTTAGCATAAGTAAATAGGTTATATCAACTAGGTTAAGCACTAAACACAACCATATGCATCAAATCTATCATTCTCACATGTCACAAGCACAAAGCAACTAGATCTATCCAACTACATCAGAGTACTTAGCAAAGAAGACATAAACACGTTAAGGTAAAGCACAAAGCAAGACAACATAGGATTTACGTGGTTCACCCCCTCCTAGGGATACATCCACCAACTCTTATTATTTATTTCCTTCAGTCAATCTGTTACAACACAGAGCCGCAAAAACCTTACTCAGCACAAGAAAGAAGATCTGTGCATCTCGCTAGATCCTTTTGTTTTTGTGTTACAACACTCAACCTTTCACAATATGTCACAACCACTTGCACTCAGCTCTGCAAGCCTCTTACAATCCTGCACAAAGCATCCAAAAACCCTACTTTCACTTAGCATACATTCATGTCACTTAGGTCTAGCACTTATCCTTTCATTCGTCTCTTAGTTTGCTTCCTAGCCTAGGCATCTATTTATGCCTAAACATGGGTAAACCCATGGGTCGACATCCCTTTCCCATTACATATTCCAAAAAATCCAAAAAGGGCCCAAAAGTGGGTCACAATCCTATGGTCTTTTCTTCAACTTGCACTCCTCCTTCGGCAGGATGTCAAAGTCCCAAAATGGATTAACATGACCAAGAAACTCCTAAAACTTGGTCAAGGGCCAACAGGTTTATATTACCTAGTAAGTGTTGAAATATTGTAACTGCAAAGAGTATTCTATTTATTATCGGTGTATTATTCATTAGATCAATCCCCTTTTCTGGATTGATCATGTCGAGCATTGTAAATGACCAAATCCACTTTTGCAGATTGGTCAAAGCCTAATTGTAATATGCTAAATGAGAAGTCGACCCCCAGAATATATTAATGTGGTTATAACCACCCAGAATGAGAAGTCGACCCTTCTAGTGAAAAGACAGCTCAGTTCAACACCTGCCAGATTGTATAAATAAGAGAGTCCAGTGCCTCATTTGTTCACTCACTCACTTATTCATCAGAGCACAAGTTTGGAGCTGGAGTCGGAGAAGAAGGAAGAGAGAGAGAGGTGCATACTTGGGAGTGGAATTTCTATATTGTTTTGTTTATTCTCTTGGCATTGTATTGACTAGCTATATTAAGGAAGTTTTTTCTAGGTTTTCTCCCCCATGAGGGTTTCCCAAGATAAATGACGTGTCTCTTGTGATTGTGTATTTCTGAGTGATCCTATCTATGCTATTGTTATCTAGTGAATTGAAAAGAAACCTAATAATAGCTTAAACTCTAACATGGTATCATATCTAAGATGAAGAGAGCATCTTTCACAAGAAGAAGAAAAAATTTGTTGTTGTCGTACATGAAAATTAGGGATTTTTTTGAAGAAGAATTCCATCCCTAAAACCATCTATAAAACTATGCCCTACCTCAATGAACACTTTGGCATCTTCATCTGATCCGTCAGGATTTTTCGAAATGACTATGGTTGAGTTTTATTCGCATGCATTAATTAACCATTGGGAATCTTAACGAAAGAGCGAGAAAATAAAATGCATTATACAACCATAGACATATATGTATATCTGAAATGCAATAAAGAACAGAAAACCATAATGCACAAGTTTGATAACGGAGTTCGACAACTTTGCCTACGTCTCCGGGCCTTTTCTCTGTGAGGGAGGCTTCTTGATTTATTTTCAAAAGCTTATTAGTACATCTTTACAATTTCCGATTGGCTCCTAGACTGATCTGGTCTTATTCGCCATGATCTCTAGAATCTTGCACAACTTACGGCACCTGAAACGGATATACCGAACTCTCAGAAATCGTCCGACAACATCTCTACCTCAACAGCTTCCTTGCCTCAAACTGGCTTAGACCTGGCTTTGCCTCAGCATCTCTGCTCTCCAAAACCATCCAAAAGCTCCATAAGCTTCCCCAATGGCCTCAACATAGCCTTGGTTAAATAGTTGGGAAAGTTGGTTGCAATCTCCAACTTCCTCCCAAGAATTTAGGCTCAAAAAAAGCCCAATAACCCTTAAAAATCATTAATAAGGGTTAACTTACATTTAATTAACAAAGTGGTTGAAATAACCCACTTTAAACCATAATATAGTTTAAAAACCGGTTTAAGCCCCCAACCTGGGCGCGACCCCCCTTGACACGGTCACATGGGCAGGTTCATGTGGCCACGCGCTATAGCGCGGGCCACCCCCTAATGCTAGCACTCGGTTGTATCGGCCCCCCCATAGGGCTATGGGCTAATGTTTAAAACCCGCCAACCGTTAACCATAACCGTGCACATTTTTCAGACCGGTGGTTACATAGCAAACGGTTATATAACCGTTGTTTAACATATATAAACCGTGTTTAAACATTTAAACCCGCGCTCCGTTTTCTATAAGCCGAGGGTCATATGGTATGTAATAATGGAACCGGGGGTCGGGGCTTAAGCCCCGGCCCGACCCCCCGCAGTTTAAACAATATTACAACTTTAAATATTGATTAATCCATTTACACAACAAGTCATAACATGCGGTGCATTGGTTCTTTGAACTTTGTTAAAGTTTCGATGGACGTGGAGGTCGCCGGTTCAAAACTGGGTGGCCACAAAATTTTAAACAATCCAACCAAAAACAACGAACCAATACCTGGGTTCCACGTGGCAGCCCGTGATTGGGCCATGTGGCACCCAATCATTTTCCATTTAATCTGCCACGTGTCGACATCTGATTCGACGAAGTCAACCAACCAAATCATGCCACTTGTCAACCGCTAATTGGCCCACGTCACTGCCACGCGTCGCTGCCGTACGATGCTGACGTCATCCACCACGTACACTGTTGATGTCATCCCATGCCACGTGTCACCCTTCCAGTGGTGACACATGTCACCTCAGGATTGGTCCAACCGTACGCCCAAAATGCTAAATCTGTCTGACACGTGTCACTGCCTGAGGCTGCCACGTGTCCTGTACGGACCTGCCACGTGTCGTCCCCTGTCGCTGCCACGTGTCCTGTACGGAAGCCTCCACGTGTCCTCTCCTGATGCTGCCATGTGTCGTCCTCCAATGCTGCCACCTGTCGCATCCTGGTTATGCTACGTCAGTTGTACGGACTGACACGTGTCACTGTACGGATAGGTACAGTCAGCATCCCAAAATATTCCCTGTTTGGCTCGGCGGACAGAATGCGATATCTTCTCCATACGGACTTCGTTTGACATAAAAATTATACCACCAGAATCAGGAAGACGAGACGGACGCCATGGTGTTGGTTTCGTCGGATTCCGAGCACTTTCATTTTGAGCATTTTTCATGCCCTGACAGCTTTCTGAATCCGATTTCGGATCATCATCGCACCTTTTCAGTGTCTAGATCTCCCAAAAAGTGAAACCCTATTTTTCACCAGTACCAGAAGTACCAGAAAACTAGAAGTACCAGGAAACCAGAAGTACCAGAAAACCATAACTACGAGAAAACCAGAAGCACCAATCTAGAAATCCATTGGTCAAGTTTGAAGGGGTAAAATTTGGATTTTCTGAAATCTAACCACACCATACTTGCCTCAGCCAAGTGCTCCTCCTGGTAAGTTCATAATTCAATTTTGAGCACTTTCATTTTTTGGTCATTTTCCTAGCTCCAAGTAAAATATTTCTGCAAGCACTAAGCTTGTTGACAAGCTAGAAGGTGTGGAAAACTTCCGTTCCAGGAAGTATAGGATCAAAATCATTCTTGAAGAGAATGACCTAACAATATTCATTAAATAAGATGTACCAGAACCCATTGATGATGCAGATAAAGAAAAACACCAAGGGCACAATTAGGGCCAAAAGTATCATTGTGAATTCTATCAAAGATCACTTGATTCCTCGAGTGTCTTCAAAGAAGAATCCAAAAGAAATGTTTGATTCCTTAACTAGGTTATATGAAAGAAACAACATAAATTGGAAGATGAATCTAAGAACTCAACTAAAGAATACAAGGATGCAGAAAGGAGAATCGATCCAGGAATATTTCTCCAGAATATCATAATTCAAAGAATAGCTAGAAGCAATTGGAGATACTATAGATGCAGAATAACTCACAAGACCTTGGGATGCATTCATCCAAACTATTTGTGCCAGAAAGGAGAAACTACAATTTGACAGTCTTTGGGAAGAATGTATTTAAGAAGAATCAAGGGTAGCTAACTGAGAATATTTGATATCAAGAGATGAATATCAATTCCTAGCTACTCACACTAAAGGAGGAAGAAATAAGTCTTACTTCCAGTAAGAAACTCATAAAGAGTCTCACCCCCAAAACAAGTTCATACATAAATAATCTCAACCAAGGAGATTCCAAAAGTTTTGGAAAGGTCAAAGAAAAGGAAAATATTTCTCATCCTACCAATGTTACCATTGTGGCAAGATGGGACATATTGTGAAACATTGTTCAGCTAGACAAGAAGAATAAAATAATAAAAACAAGAGGTATCATGCCCATGCAATTGAATATGAAGAGCCACCCACAAAGATGATAAAAGAACGAATTGAAGACTATGTCTTAATATCAGCCCTCTCAAGATCAGTATCACCTAGTGAGTACACATGGCTCATTGATAGTGGTTCTTCCAAGCACATGATAGGTCAAAGAGACATTCTCTCTTGCCTTTCAGAATCGAATTTTTCTCAGAAAGTTACACTTGGAGATGATTATCAATACCCTATCAAGGGAGCAGGAGAATCAAATTGCAAGATTAATTCAAGAACTCCAATGAATATGAAAGACGTACTATATGTACCAGGTTTGACAAAGAACTTAATCTCCATATCATCGTTAGAAAAGAAAGTCTTTAGAGTTTCCTTTATAGATGGATAATTTCTTATGTGGGCCAAAGGAAAAACCATGGAACAAGAAATTGTTATTGGAAAAGAAGAAGGTGGCTTGTATAAGATAAAGGGTTATTCAGAAGCAGCCATGACCCACACCATTGAGAATCCATGTGAACTTTGGAATAGAATATTAGCCCACATCAAATAGAAGGCATTACCATATGTAATCAAGGTAGTCACAGGTCTACCAGAGCTCAAGGTTGACCATGAAGGTGTGTGCAATGGATGTGCACAAGGGAAGAACATCAAGAACCCTTTTCCGAAGAGAGACAATAAAACATAAAGAGTATTAGAACTCATTCATTTAGATATGTGTGGCCCAATGACATCATCCTCCATCAGTGGGTATGTATACTATGTATCTTTTATTAATGACTATTCTCGTAAAACCTGGGTTTACTTTTTGAAATCAAAATATAAAGTGTTCAGTAAATTCAAGGGATTCAAAGCCTTGATAGATAATCTTTCTAAAATAAAGATCAAGATACTTAGGTCAGATAATGGAGGAGAATACACCTCAAAAGAATTTGTAAAATTATGGAAATATGTCAGGATCAAGAGGGACATCACCACTCCCTACAATCCTCAACAAAATGGTGTAGCAGAAAGAAAGAACAGAACTATAATGGAAGCAGTGAAGACCATGATCCATGATCAAGATCTTCCAATGTGCTTATGGGAAGAAGCAACAAAAACAACAATATATGTGCAGAACAAATTGTCCCATAGTGCACTTGGGTTCAAGACCCCAGAAGAGATGTTCTCCAGAAAGAAGCCAGAATTAAGCCATATCAAAATATTTGACTACCCAGTATTTGTACATATTCCAAAAGAGAAGAGAACCAAGTTGAACCCTTTAGGAAAGAAGGGAATATTTGTTGGATACTGTGAGGTCTCCAATGCCTTCAGAGTTTATATACTAGGTTACCATCATATTGAAATCAATAGGATGTAACCTTTGATGAAGATGCATCACTCAAGAAATCAAGAAGATGCGAGCTTGAAGAAGTATATGAAGAAGAACCTGTAGCTCCCAGAGTTGCATAACCAGTGAGGGAATTCATAGCTTCCCTTGATGAGGAGATTCTATAATATCATGACATAGTAGAATCTCAAGAACCTCCCCATATGACGATCTTCCATAAGAGAAAGCCAACCTAGGAAAGGGAAGTTATTCAATATGGAGAGAAGTATGGTGTGCGCGAAGGAACCATGAGACAAGTAAAGAAACCAAAGCCATTCTCTAGTTATATGGATTTGATGTGTGATCTTTTAGAGAAGGATACTACCTACTTTGAATAAGCCATTCAGAAGAAATAATGGGAAGATGCCATGACAAAAGAATACCAATCCATTTTAAAGAATGATGTATGGGAAATAGTTCCGAGACCAAAGAGAAAGGATGTGGTATCTTCCAAATGGATCTTCAAAATAAAACATGTTGTTGATGGAAGTATTGAGAAATATAAAGAAAGTTTCATTGCTCATGGATTTTACCAAAATGAAGGCATTGACTATGAAGAGACATTTTCTACTATAGCCAGATACACTTTGATCAGAACTATCATAGCCCTTGCAGCTAAGATGAAGTGGAAGTTACACCAGACGAACGTGAAAATTGCCTTCTTGAATGGTGTCATTGAAGAAGAAGTGTATATAGAACAAACTCGAGTATTTGAAGTT
>ML827764.1:15982-31712 GCA_009831015.1 Picea engelmannii | reverse complement strand
AACTTTGTTTAAAGTTACTTTTATCTTCTTCTCATATATATAAATTAATTTAAAAAATTATCAAATCTGGATTGAAATTTTATTCATGATTTAATACGAAATATGTCATCATTATATAAAATTAAACAAACCTATTTAAAAAACTAATTAAATATGTTTTATAATTGTTTGACTATTTAATATGCAAGATGTATGCAAGATGTCATGATAATATAAGTAACTTTGTTTAAATTTATTTTTATCTTCTTCTCATATATATATAAATTAATTTAAAAAATTATCGACTCTGGATTGAAATTTTATTCATGATTTAATATAAAATATGTCATTTTATATAAAATTGGAGTAACTATTTTTTTTGTATTAAACTTTCACAAAATAGGTATATTTAATACTCATACTAGAATTTTTAAATTTTTTCTGAAAGTTATTAGTGTTGAGGATGATTATTATTCTACCCTGAAGATTCTCTCCCTGAATAAGGAAATGATGGTTAGGGTTTTACCTAGATTCTCATAGAGGCCCTCCTTTCATGTTTCATAGTGTATTAACCTTTAATGGATGGTCTTCCTTCTTTCTCTCCATCTGCAGGTTATAAAATTTCTCTTATGCATTGTCGAATCCCTATTATTTTGATGTAGATGACCTCTATAGAAACAAAAAATGTTACCATGTTCCCCTTAGGCACTAATGGTAATCAACATTAATCAACATTGTGAGTAGGATAAACTTTGGATATATGGTGCGACATATGTGAGAGAGAAAGGTCTCATTCAATGGTTATCTCAAATCCGATCCTCTCCCTTCTCATGGAAATTTGGGTGGGATTTTCTTTAGTGATGTGCTGAAGAATGGCTCCATCCCTTGTTCTCCTCCCTTGAATAATTTTTTGGTATAGGAGGTTATAGATTGATCTATTTTGATAGTGCAATATGTTGTATATCAAGAGGAATTTTACATTACTAATGGTATAGTGTTCCATTTTAATTATCTGTGGCCTCAATTAGTTGACCTACAAAAATGGATCTCAAATTCTTGGAATCCTGAGAAAACATAAGAGGATTTCATTTACCCTTGCACAAAGGGATTCTTCATTATTGAGTTTGATATTGCAAGAGATAGGTATTTGATGTTAAACTCAGGACATTGTTTCTGGGGTAATTTAGGTTTATGGATGAAGCCTTATACTCCTTGTTTTGACTCAATAATAGATACTCTATCATTTTCTTCTAAGTGGGTTAGCCTTCTGTTGTGGGCCATTTTTCACAACACCCCCATATTTTAAGTTTTATCAGTCCCTAAAATATTTTTCTCTTTTTCTTTTGTGCCTATATTTTACCCTACAAGACCTGCATCCTTACTTCACTAAGGAAACCCAAGATTAACTCATATTTGTTTCGGTATTATGTTCATCAGAGTTCCATTTTTCATGCGTTAAGTTAAAATCCTATCTTCGCACTCTAATGACTATGGCTCTTACATTATTTTCCTTTCACAGAGCCCTAGGGTTTGTTATGACCTGTCAAACGACCACCTCCCCAAGTGGCACCCCAAGATTGGAATTTTTACTTCATGTTCTATCATTCTCCAATGAGTTGTTTTTATTTATTTCGGGACATAATAATGTTTATAAAGTATTGAAGGTATATTACCTTCAATACCATCCTTATTACCTTCGATACCATCCTTGTTGGGAGTATTTTTAAGTCGCATCTTCTTGAAATCCAAAGACAAAAATTTGATGGCCTCTTGACCCTTCTCACTTATGTATATCGCTCATTCTCCTAGGCTGAAAGAATATTCTATGATACCATCTCCGTCGGAGCTTAAGCATTTCCCCATCCTTCAAACCTCCGACATCCATGTTCTAAAATCCTATGAAGCACATAGTTTAACACGCATTTATAAAAAACAACAAACATTTTGTCGATACTTTCCCCTCATGTTTAAGTTCCACCCTCATCCTGATTTACCCCTATGCCAATACCCTGAAGGGTCCCACCTCTTTTTGTATCACTATTTATTGGTTGACATGCTAGGCCCACCCACTGGTCCATGTATAAAGGAATGTTCCTTTGATACCCTTCCCTTCAGAGTTTGATAAAACCATGATCTCTCATACTCCAAAGGCACGACCCTGATAATGGTCTTATTCAAATATATTTTTTAACACTACCCTCGATGCCTGAATCAATGCATATACCTGTCCTAATAAGATTTAATAATAGAAATGACGTGCATTAACGAGAAAATTTAATACTGGATTTAGAAAGATCTGTGTACACACATGAGTTATGGAATACCTATGCTAGGTGGTTGTGCATTGTGAGTTATAAAATCACCCTTTCATGCACAACTTGCACCGTAAGTTTATGAAAAATAGTCTTATGATTTTGTGTTTCGTATTGACTCCTTTATTAGTACCCTTTTACTACAACTTCTTGTATATGGGTAACCTTATTTTTATATTGATCAAATGGTATTTCATTATTACAGCTAATGTGTTATACTTAGGATAAGTTGATACTCTTTTCAACGTGTTACTACAAGATAATTCGGTTATTCGTCATGGCGAGCCAGAACCACAAAATATCTAAAACTTTGGTGTAATTCCAGGGTGTCGTAGGGCCCGAGTCATCATCTCGATTGGTCAAAAATATGATGAATGAAACTATCTCTCACACTGGAGAGGACCATTTCCTTTTCTTTGAATAGATATACAAGATTTTTTACTCTGCATATTTTCTTAAAGACGACAAAGTTTTAGAGGTGTACTAGAATATCCTGAAAAGAAGTATCCACCTAGTACCTACCAAGCCACAATTATTCCCATACAACAAGGAAACACAGTGGTGACTCAGGAAATTTGAATCTTCCATAGCGAACATCATGAAAAATCAGAGGAAGTAAGTATTTTATCTTAGACCAGAGGACATTAGCTCCAGATATCACCTTCCCACTCCCACTTTCTCATGGAATTAACCTTTCTTAAACGGGTTCACCTAGGAAGGCAAAGGACTTAAAAAATAGATGAAACACTGGTGGGTAAACGAAGATGAAACCCTTTAAAAAATTCAGAAATTTGTCCATACACACAGGTTTAAAACTTCATACAAGTTTTATGTGGCCATGCTCTTTATTTTATATAGGGAAGAAAAGATTACGAACTTCCAAATTGATTGGTTACCTTTGCCACACATCATCATTAGAATGGGACAAACCTTCAACTGGGAAGATATCCTATCCTTTAACATACACCTACATGCAACCAATATCCCAGGTATGAAGAAACCACATTTTTATATGTCTTCTTAAATGATAGATTCCATTTGTTCCTCGATGCAATTTCTCGAACTGGGATGGAATTGGGATCAAATTCAACCCCCCCATTCATGTTTATTTCTCCCAACTATGGAGCGTAAATTTCAGAAAACATTTTCATGATACTGACACTTTATTTCTTTCCCCTCTACATTCCTTCCTTTTCGGCTTCCCCAGAAAAGGGATCTTGATGCAGGAGCATCACCAACTCAGCAAGCGAGCCAGCACATTGAGAGGAAATAGCTGGACCACGCCAGCACACATTTTGAAATACTTTGGAAATTGTTGCGCCGCTCTTTAATGAAGTCATTTATAAAGAAGCGCACTTGTATTGTAAAGGGGACCTTGAGCCTTTAAGCTCTCGTCCTTAGTAGATAGGAGGCATTTACTTTAGTTAATGCAGGTAGATAGGATTTTAATTCTAGAATAGACAGTTTAGAGATTCGAGAGGGAAAATGGATATAGACACCCTCCTTTGTATCATTGTATTATTATCATTCAGAATTATTCATTTAGGAGCAAGAAGAGTAGAGCAAGCAGAGAACCTGTGAAGAACACCCATGTACAGATTTGAATTAACATAATAGAGTCATTGATTCAATTTCATGTCTGGTGTTGTTTCTCTGTGTATGATGTCTATGTCCTCTTGAATGTTTGCTTTCTGGTCATGCAATTGCTTTGATATGCTGTGCATGTGATTTTAGAGGTTTTAACTGAAGTCTGAGAGAGAAGAGAATGAGTTTCAATTGTTTCTTTGTCTGAGCCAGGAGATTCCTGCATAGAGTGCAGTTGAATTCATCCGCATAGAGTGTGTTGATGAGGCTAGGCAGTTAAACCCTTATTCTCATTCATTCAGAAGTTGGTGTAGGTTGGTAGGGTTGTGTCGGATAAGTGCAGGCTGAACTTGAAGTCTCAGGAGCTAGTCTGAGCAAAGGAAGGCATAGACTGTTGTTACAGGAGTGCACAGAGTCTGAATGACTCAACCCTTTGAGAGTGGTTGAAGGTTGAGCACGAGAAGTGTGTGCAAAGTCTCTGAAGGAGTCAGAATTGACAAGCTCAGGAGAGATAGTTCCTTCGTGATACCGTGGAGAAGGACCCAGGAGAAGAAATCGATGGCCAGGTCTCGTAGGGGAAGATTCGCGAAGTCCTGTCGACCATCAGATCTCGGAGAAGCTGCGTGGGATTTAACCCTTAGACGCAGGGAGGAACCAAGAGCCATCGGAATTTCAGCCCATCGGGATATCGGAGGTTCCGAGGTCATGGGACTTTTGAAAAACAAAATCGTGAGTCACGATTTCTCAAAGAAATTTGGACCGTGGATCCCGAGCTGGACACGTGTCTGAAATCCAGAGAAATTGGGGTTTGATATTCGGGGTTTTTCAGTGCAAGGGGATTGAGACCTTTGAAATCGCGATCACGCGATTCCCGATAGAGCGGAAGGAGAAGGTTACGTGGCAAAGAATTAGTGCACGTGCGCATCGGAGTTCGGGGTTCGGTAATTCGTGGTGCTAGTACATCGCAACATTGTGTATGTCGATTTCTCGATAGGGAAATCCCCGACAGGTACGGAAGCATTGACATTCAAAACCATCGGGTTTCGGGGTTTTGGATAGCATGAGAACTGTGCCCACAAGTTTCGTGATAACGCAAAACTCGATTTCTCGATAAGACGAGGGGAGATCACCAAGAAGGAGAGTTATGTGGGTATTGAGAACTTCCGATAGGAGGTTGAAGAGTGATTTAACTCTTTGGGTCATTGAAGAAGAAGGTCCTGGTAGTAGAAGGCGTGCCAGTGGCGCGTGTTGCATCAAGTGGTATCAGAGATGGTGGAGAAATTAGAGCTGGATACGACTAATCACCCGAGTCCATACAAAGTATCATGGCTACAGATGGGACATCAGGTGAGTGTCACTAAACAATGTTTAGTTTAATTAAAAATAGGTGAATATACGGATAAGGTCCTATGTGATGTCATTCCCATGGATGTCTGTCATGTATTGCTAGGTAGACCATGGAAATATGACCGAAATGTGGTTCATGATGGGAAAATGAACACATACACTTTGGATAAAGATGGGAGGACACACAGATTGCTTCCGAAAAAGGACGAGGGGGTGAAGCCGGAAGTAAGAAACACCATACTTCTCATGAGTGGGAAGGATATTCTCACAGAGATGGAGAAGAAAGAAGATCCACAATTCTTTGTGGTCAGGAAACCGAGGATTGTCCTGACTAGCACAAGAATGGACGACTTGCCAGAAGAGATTCAGGAACTGCTGGGAGAGTTCGCTGACATCATCATGGACAAATTACCTCGTTCGTTTCCACCGATGAGGAGTGTGAGTCATCACATAGATCTCATACCCAGATCCAGTTTGCCGAATAAATCTGCATACAGATTGACACCGCAGGAGAATGAGGAGGTCAAAAGACAGGTACAGGAGTTGCTGGATAAAGGAATGGTCAGGGAAAACCTGAGTCTGTGTGTCGTTCCAACGGTACTAAGTCCAAATAAGGATGGAGGTTGGAGAATGTGCACTGACTCTAGAGAGATTAACAAAATCACCATCAGGTACAGATTTCCACTGTCGAGAATGGATGATCTGATGGATTGCTTAAGTGGGGAAAATTATTTTTCGAAAATTGATCTGAAAAGCGGATATCACCAGATTCGCATGAGGGAAGGTGATGAATGGAAAACAACATTCAAGACAAACGAAGGTTTGTATGAATGGTTGGTCATGCTGTTTGGCTTGATGAACGCGCCGAGCACATTCATGAGGCTGATGAATGAAGTCATGAAAGAATTCATCGGGAAATTTGTAGTCGTATATCTGGATGATATATTGATCTACAGTAAGACAAAGGCTGAACATTTGAAACATTTGGCCATTGTAATGAGGAAGCTACAACAGGAGACGTTGTTGATAAACATGAAGAAGTCTTCATTTATGCAGACAGAGCTCATTTATTTGGGTTTTGTTATTTCAGAAAATGAATTGAAAATGGATCCGAGTAAGGTGGAAGTGATCAAGAATTGGCCATCACCGAGAAATGTTTTCGAGGTGAGGAGTTTCCATGGAATGGCTAGTTTCTACAGAAAATTCATTAAGAACTTCAGTGGAATTAGCGCAGCGATGATGGATACGGTGAAAAAGCGACACAAGTCTTTTCATTGGACATCAGAGGCTGAGAAAAGCTTCAATCTGTTGAAGCGGAAGATCACAAAGCAACCAATTCTGGTGTTGCCTGATTTTCAAAAGACATTTCAGGTGAAATGTGATGCGAGCGGATATACTATAGGAGCGGTCTTAAGTCAGGAGGATAGGCCAGTTGCATATTTCAGTGAGAAGCTGGATGAAGCAAAGCTGAAATACTCCACGTATGATAAATAATTTTATGCCATCATACAGGCGTTAAAGAAGTGGAGGCATTACTTGATTCCAAAAGAATTTGTGTTGTACAGTGATAATCATGCATTGCAGTTTATGAGTCAACAGGAGAAGTTGAATCGGAAACATGCAAAATGGGTAGTGTATATGCAGAATTTTACATTTGTGATTAAACACATTTCAGGGACTACTAACAAAGTGGTTGATGCTTTGAGCAGGAAATGCTTGTTGCTGCAGGAGTTTCGAGTCAAGACGTTGGGTTTTTAGAATCTGAAGGACATGTACGCCGGAGACGCAGACTTCGAGGAAGCATATGAAGCAGCTGAGAATCCCGTTCTTAGAGATTGGAGTCCATGGATAGATTACATGATCCAGGAGGGATTCCTATTCAGAGGCAATCAACTGTGTATTCCATATTTCTCCATGAGGGAGAATCTTCTAAAGGAAAAACACAGCAGGGGCTTAGCAGGTCACTTTGGTCATGATAAAACATTCACAAAGCTGAGCGAATCGTATTTTTGGCCAGGCATGCGAGAAGATGTCAAGAGGTTTGTTGACAGGTGTCGAATTTGTCAACATTCGAAGGGTCGAAAGCAGAATACAAGATTTTATCAGCCATTGCCCATACCAGAAAGGCCATGGGAGGCGATCAGCATAGATTTTGTATTGGGATTGTCGAGGACACAGAGAGGGGTTGATTCCATCTTTGTGGTGGTGGAAAAGTTCTCAAAGCTGGCACATTTTATTCTGTGTCAGAAGACCAGCGATGCGACGCACATCGCAAACTTGTTTTTCAAAGAAATTGTTAGACTTCATGGATTACCAAGAAGCATAGTCTCGGACAGGGATACCAAATTCATAGGTCATTTTTGGAGGATGCTATGGAAGAAGCTAGGGAATAATTTGGCTTTTAGTTCATCTTACCATCCGCAGACAGACGAACAGACCGAGGTGGTGAACAGAAGTCTGGGGGATCTATTGAGAAGCTTGGTGACGGAGCACCATGGTAGCTGGGACAACATATTACCACAAGCAAAGTTTGCTTACAACGATTCTGTGAATAGGAGTACAGGAAAAAGCCCATTTTAGATTGTGTATGGGACACAACCAAGGGGAGTTTCTGAACTCAGGGAGTCAGAACAGACTACGATTAGCAGTGCAAGCGCAGAGGAATTCGCTGAGGCGATGAAGGAACTTCACAGCAAGGTGAAGCAGTGACTGAAAGATTCAAATCAAGAATATAAGTGTAGAGCAGATCATCATCGGAGACAACTTCAGTTTTAATTTGGGGATCTTGTTCTAGCACACTTGAGGAAGGAAAGGTTCCCAAGGGGGACATATAACAAGCTCAAAATGAAGAAAATTGGGCCATGTAGAGTCTTGAAGAAATTTGGGGAGAACGCTTACGAGATTGAATTTCCGGATGGCATCGGGGTATCTACGATATTTAATATTTCGGATTTATACCGATACAGGGCTGGAGAAGTAGAGGTTGGAGCTGAGGAACCAGTAATCCAGTGGCAAAAGCAATTACCCATTGTAGAGAAGCCACAGATGGAATGCATACTGGAAAAGCGAGTGGGAAAGAAAACCAGGCAAAAGCAGTATTTCAAGTACCTGGTGAAATGGAAGAATCATCCAGTGGAGGATGCCAGTTGGGAGATAGAAGCAATGATACAAAAGCATAGAAAGACCGTGCAGGAGCTCATGGACAGGAGCCCATGAAACTTTTCAAGCCGAGGAGTATGATGCAGGAGCATCGCCAACTCAACAAGCAAGCCAACACATTGAGAGGAAATAGTTGGACCGCACCAGCACACATTTTGAAATACTTTGGAAATTGTTGAGCCTCTCTTTAATGAAGCCATTTATAAATAAGCGCACTTGTATTGTAAAGGGGACCTTGAGCCTTTAATCTCTCATCCTTAGTATATAGGAGGCATTTACTTTAGTTAATGCAGGTAGATAGGATTTTAATTCCAGAATAGACAGTTTAGAGATTCGAGAGGGAAAATGGATATAGACACCCTCCTTTGTATCATTGTATTATTATCATTCAGAATTATTCATTCAGGAGCAAGAAGAGTAGAGCAAGCAGAGAACCTGTGAAGAACACCCATGTACATATTTGAATTAATAGAATAGAGTCTTTGATTCAATTTCATGTCTGGTGTTGTTTCTCTGTGTATGATGTCTATGTCCTCTTGAATGTTTTCTTTCTGGTCATGCACTCTCTTTGATATGCTGTGCATGTGATTTTAGAGGTTTTAACTGAAGTCTAAGAGAGAAGAGAATGAGTTTCAATTGTTTCTCTGTCTGAGCTAGGAGATTCCTGCATAGAGTGCAGTTGAATTCATCCGCATAGAGTGCGTTGATGAGGATAGGCAGTTAAACCCTTATTCTCATTCACCCAGAAGTTGGTGTAGGTTGGTAGGGTCGTGCCGGATAAGTGCAGGTTGAACTTTAAGTCTCAGGAGCTAGTCTGAGCAAAGGAAGGCATAGACTTTTGTTGCAGGAGTGCACAGAGTCTGAAGGACTCAACCGTTTGAGAGTGGTTGAAGGTTGAGCACGAGAAGTGTGTGCAAAGTCTTTGAAGGAGTCAGAATTGACAAGCTCGGGAGAGATAGTTCCTTCATGATACCGTGGAGAAGGACCCAGGAGAAGAAATCGACGTCCAGGTCTCGTAGGGGAATATTTGCGAAGTCCCACCGACCGTCAGATCTCAGAGAAACTGTGTGGGGTTTAACCCTTAGACGCAGGGAGGAACCAAGAGCCATCAGAATTTCAGCCCATCGGGATATCAGAGGTTCCGAGGTCATGGGACTTTTGAAAAACAAAATTGCAAGTCGCGATTTCCCGAAGAAATTTGGACCGTGGATCCCGAGCTGGACACCTGTCTGAAATCCGGAGAAATCGGGGTTCGACATTCGGGGTTTTCCAGTGAAAGGGGATTGATACCTTTGAAATCATGATCACGCGATTCCCGATAGAGCAGAAGGTGAAGGCGACGTGGCAAGGAATTAGTGCACGTGCGCATCGAAGTTCAGGGTTCGGGAATTCGTGGTGCTAGTACATCGCAACATTATGTATGCCGATTTCCCAATAGGGAAATCCTCGACAGGTACGGAAGCATTGACATTCAAAGCCATTAGGTTTCGGGGTTTTGGATAGCATGAGAACTGTACCCACAAGTTTCGCGATAACGCGAAACCCGATTTCCCGATAAGACGAGGGGAGATCGCCAAGAAGGAGAGTTTTGTGGGTATTGAGAACTTCCGACAGGAGGTTGAAGAGTGATTTAAATCTTCATGCCATTGAAGAAGAAGGTCCTAGTAGTAGCAGGTGTGCTAGGTGGCGCGTGTTGCATCAGATCTCCTTTGAGGCTATAAATGGGATGAAAGGGGTGGTCGATTGGTTCTTCTACATGTACTACTCATTTATCACGATTTATGGGAACACGAGAGCCCCACATCTCTTTCCATATTTCATCTTGGATATATTATTAATGAGGGAAATATCAAACCAAACGATGGGGTATGGAATCGCTATGCTTTTTCAAACCAACATTAAAATACCGTGGCCAATATTCCCTCTCCACATTGGAAGCTATTCTATTTCCAATGTGCAACATGGAAGGAAGGAAGTTGATACCTTAGAAGAGCTAATCCTGTGATTTTGACATCACTCATCCAAATATCCATGTTGTTGATTTTGAGGAGGATAAATTTAAAGGAGTACTCTCGTATGATGAAGTCCTGCACCAGTTTCCTCATGACGCTATAAAGTGAGAGATTGATCTTGAACAAGAATAATTCAAGAGGGAAACTTTAACCCAATATCAAAAGTTGTTTTAAAAATAACAAGATACAGGCAACGCAAAAGAACATGAGAATACCAAAAGAAAAAAACAACTTGAAGAGAAAAGGCTCCAAGTTGAGAAAGATTATCAAATAATACAGATTGAGGAGAAGAACATGATAGAACATGGGCATATAGCACATCAGTTCGCTCTGCAAAAGAATAAATAAGAAGAAGCTAAAAATTTGGCAGAGGATGAGGAAGCCAAGCGGCTAGATAATGAAGAACAAGGTGGTAAACTGGATGAAGAGGAAAAGGAAAAACGATTGGCCTATGAGGTTGAATAAAAGAAGAAATTTAATGATATTTTGAAGAAGAATTTAAACCATACACCATACACTAGGCACTCCATATACCCCGAACCTAGGCAATGTGAATACACCTCCTCCAGTGTACACCCCCATAAGATCCATACTAGGAGATTCCTCCCTCTCTTCCCAAACTTACAATTTTGAAGTATCTGTAGTTGTTATTTGAGACTATTACTTCGACAATAGAAATAGAAGCATCAAGAAGATATCAATGAAAGTAAAGAGAGGAGAAGAAACCAAGATAAATTCATATGTAGGAAGAATATTAGAATGGAAGGTAGGGCCTGATCTAGAAGAGAATGTGGTCCAAGCAGCTTCAACTCTCAACGCCTTTGCAGGATTAAATTGCTTCTCTTTCCTGAAGGTAACCAATGCCCTGAATATTGCTAGGAATTGATTAGTTGAGCTCGAAATAGAGGTGAAAGGAATAAAATACCAGGTCTCCATAGATATCCATGAAGTTGTCAAAGCAATTGAAGGTCTAAATTTAGGTAAGATCAATGGTACTCTATAGGCACATAGATACCACTTAAAAAAAGAGTTTTAAAAGTGAATTCAAATCCTATGGGACACTAACAAGAACGAGTTAGAAGTGGAAATACATAAACTCAATACCACTCTAGAAAGGACTAGAGCCTCGACATGTACTGGAGTCCATCAAAGAAAAATCATTGGTTACCACCGAGAATTTCGCAAAGGAAAGGAATGAACTCCATGATATTTTGATCAACATACAGGTGGAGTGAAAATAACATCTTAGTTTGTAAAACACTTTGATAGAGACTCGTGGAAGGTATCGGGAAGCGAGAGAGGATTTTGAGGAGATTGTTAATTGACAAGACATGTAGGAACCTCCACCTACCTCACTGCTAGTATATTCAAAAATAGAAAGAATCAGGTACCGAATTTGTTTTGACACCAAAAAACCTCTCTTCATGAGTGTCTTCTCCACCCAAGGAGTAGTTTTTGACACATGTGAATAACTATGGAAAGATGCTCATAATCATGTTGCAAGACTTAGAGGGAGGGGTACAACCACTACAATATATAGATGAACTGACTTTTTTCAGAACCAGGGCGGTTGAAGTGGAATATCTAAATAAATCTAGTTCGGTGAGCATTCAGTATATGATTCTATTTGAAGAAAAATCAATTGAAGAACATCTATGTTTTCCTACCCTGATCGCCCATAAGATTCAATCCTTTGTGAAAGCCACGGTGGAGCAATTTTATCAAGAAGTTTCCGCAAAAGTTTGTAACGAAGAAAAGGTCTTAAAGATATCGCAATCAAGAAAAATGGAGATCATTTTAAATGACCACTCCACTTGGAAATAATACCAAGACCAACAACAAGAGCATACCACATCATGATTAGAAAATTCTATAGTTCTTTCCAGATGTTGTTTTCTTATGATATTGTAATCTATTCTGTAATATGAAGAGTCCTTTTTTTGAAATGGCCCTAATTTTTATGATTACTAAGAAGAACAATTGTAAGCATTCACCCCTCACTATATAAATGGAGTGTTTCCCATTTGAAAGGGATTTTGGTTTTAGAAGCTAGTACAACCGTATTTTTATTGCAAGTTAATTTTAATCCAAGATACATTCTAAATTTGGAGATTATGGTACTTATGTGCATGAATGAGATTATTATGTTTATGCATCTCTCTATTTGTAGTCTGTGAATTAGTTGATGAATTGTTTCTAAGTTAATTTTTACGGTTTGCATATATCATAGTTTTCAGGATGAGTAGATCGATAGTATAATGTTCCTAAATTTATCAATTCCGTGTTTCTAACAAATTATGCTATTAAATTTATGTATCACTTGTGTCGTGAATTTATTCTACGCAAGTAACACACATTATTCATAGTATTCATTTATTTTTCTAGTTTTCTCCTTATCAATATAGGTTAATTTAAATAGTATTATTTTAGGGAATGCATCTTAGAATAATAATCATACCTCTTAGTTCAATTTTAGTTAGTTTTGTTTACTTCTCTTATATTATTTTTAATTCATCTGAGAACCGTTGGTTCTCATATTAATATTTAGTTAGTATTTAGTTAGTATTTTAGTTATTTTTAGTTAGTTGGTAAGTAGGCCAAAAGATGGTCAGAAGCGTTACTCCAAACAAGAGTGGTTCTAATTGGGACCTTCCATTGGGAGTTTTCCCTTAGTTGATTGAATGGATGATTTTGTCTCATCAACAAAAATGGCACTAGAGGGAGGATCACATAACTGAATGGCTACAAACAAAAGTTTGAATTCTTCTTGTTCCCACGACTGATTCCGATCAAATTTACTCCAAACATAATGTATTCCCTTCAGAATATATAGTGAACAGTCCAAATCAGGTCAGCACTCATCGCATTCTGTCTCACCCTAAAACATATTTCTTGTCTCCTCAACCTCATACCCTAACTATCTCGGAGATCAAAGCCCTAGTCAAGAACTCGACCGAACGAACCAATAGTGCAATGACTAGACAACTTAGTATATAGACCGAACAATTTCCCTTATATTACTCTCTACCTAAAAATTAGGAAGACCTTTGACATACATATCCCTATTTTGTCGACCCTTACTCCTATCAAGAAAATCGTTTGGTTGGGACCCCTGAATATCATGTCCTTGAAGTTACTTTTGATTTCCTTAAGGTTTTAGAATTTAATATTGAGTATTATATACTCCTCGATGGACCAGGAGGTATACCACCATCACCTCTTAAGTTACCTCCTCACAACCCCAAAAAGAGTCAGAGGAGAATTAGGAAGACGGGGACAAATCTGAAAGTGAATTTGAAGATAACCCTTATCAGGTCATTGTATTTCAGCCCCTAAACATGGTTGGAGCAAATGAAAACCAAAATCCCCCCCCCCCTACCAGCCCTAGTTGTTTGATGATGTGGTCTCTCTACCAGTATTTTAGCATGACATGCCTAGACACCCTGACAAATTCTCTCCTAAATTTGATCCCAACAAAAATGATTCAGCTGAGAACCATGTTAAGAAATTATTGTTGGCTATTATGCTACAAAGCATTCATCACAAAGACATCGGTTGTCTTATGTTTCCCCATAACTTTGAAGAAAAATCATCGATGTGGTATTTCTCTCTATAATAAGCCTCCATTCTAAACTAGAAAACTTTCGAAAACTCTTTGCTCTGAAAATTTGGGGAAAACAAAACACCAACCACTCTGGTTGTCCAACTATTAGTGTCAAGATGGATTCGAAAGAATTAGTTACTCATTAAGATAAATGGTTCCTCACTTTGTTAAAATTAATCCCAAGGGCCTCAAAACTTGTTGAATATGTAGCTATTGAATTTTACACCTCTGGTTTACCTATTTCCATGGCCATGTATGTAAAAATTTATGAAAAGAGTACTCTAGAATAGGCTTTCCAATAACCCCTTAAATTTGAAAAAAAAAATGTTAAGTTTAAAAGGTAGTTCTAACTTAGAACCATCTAAAGATAAGGGTAAAAGTAAAATCTCAACATATAAGTCTGGTGAAGATAAAAATCTCTCTGATTCGATGGATATGGAATCTCTTCAAAGAATCATCAAAAATATATCTAATGACTTGGTTGACCTGAAAAGGGGTAGTGGAGAGGGATCTTCCAATTAGAAAAGTTTTTTTAAGTCCCCCCAAAGAAATATAGTAAAACTCTCCCAACCAGCAAAACCACCCCCTCTCAGATGGAAATTATCAATATGGGGAATATTTTCCAGGCCCTTCAAAATTGGTAACAAAAGAATATGACTAGAACCACTGATGATGGAGATGGAGGTCAGAAACAACAAGAACAATGCCAAGAATCTGACAAGCCAGTTGAACAACAATTAAACTCATTTTGGGACATATATTTTGGAGAAGATGAAGAAGAAGCTGAAGTGTCCGTCTCACAAAATGTCATAACCACTAGGAGTTCCACTAAGAATATTCTCGATGGAACCCCTGAAACCCCTAATCCTTCTTCTCCCACTACCACTACTCCCAAACAATATTGTCTTTCAACCAATACTACCCCTAATTCATATAAGAATACTTCTTCCAATCCAAAAACAATGGATCAAACAAAGAAATCAAATATTTCTCCCACAGCCTTGGCCAGATTAGAATATGACTTTCTAGAAGATCTAAAGAGAACAAAATCCAACATTTATTTCTTTGAACTCATGAAGATTCCACAAATCCAGGAAAATTTCATTAGAATGCTACAAGGTAAAACTTCTCCTAGCTCTAGGGAATAAAACTCTATAACTAAAAACAGAATCACCAAGGTAACTTGCCTGACAACTATTATCCATATAAAGTCAAGTCACGACTAATGTTGTTAGGAATGAGATATCAATATAGCATATAAAATCCTCAGAAAAAGTACCCAATGCCTTGAAAAAGAGATAATTTCATATAATAAGCCTCTTTGAGGGGGGAACCTCCTTTTACCCCACTTAAATGTTCAAGTACAAGATGATTCAAAGTGAAAATGTCTCCTTGGTATATATAGGAGACTAGGAGGTATAATTACAACTAATGGACTAAAGTCGACATAAATAAAATACCATTACTAATATAATATGCCCCAATTAAGGGGTAATGATCCAATATTAGTGCTTAACATGCCCCTCCCCTTGAGACAAGTGTTGTCTGCAATGCTTGAGTGACTCTGGATGCTTTTGTATAAAATACTCATCTTCCCAAGTGGAATCTTCAGCCGGTAGTTTCATCCATTTAATGAGATACTCTAAAATGGATCTATTCCTCAGCTGGCGAATTCTTGTGTCAGTGATGGCTTCAGGCTCCAATATGATTTTTCCTTCCTCGTCAAGTTCTGG
>ML827764.1:0-12534 GCA_009831015.1 Picea engelmannii | reverse complement strand
AATTGCTCCATCTGAAGTATCCATGTGATTGGGTCCTTGCCATCAAACTTCCTCATATCAATCTTAGGAATGTGGTTGGTCTTCAAACCAAAGTTGGAGTTTCTCCATTCTTGATTCACCTTCCTTGTGTCCTCATCATGAATATCATCGGATGCATTTTCACTTTCAGGTGTCTTCTCTGTTACAAAATTTTTCAATACTTCCGTGATCTCCCCTTTTAAACCATCTATCTTAGTATCCAACTTAGCTTCCATTGAATATTTCATTGAATCCATCTTATTTTGTAGTTCATTTCCCTACGCATTTCTTCACCGTCATCAAGAGTCCAAGTAGGATTTTATGGAGGCTTATTTGGTGTAGAAGTTCCCTTTTTGGGTGGTATGTTGGCCAAGTATCACTTTTGAACCTTGATTTTAAGGTGGTTCTGCTAGACAATATTTATTTTGTTGTATCTCCCAAGTTTCTTCTGTTCTGGGTATGAAACTTTCTTTTATGTCTTTATATGATATTTATTCTCTGCAATTCCACAGGTTTGATCAAAATTGGATGTGCCAAGTGGAATTTACAGTAACTTCCCCACAACTTGCCGATTTTTGGCCTTTCGAGGAGATATCACTTGTATAGTGTGCCCCACACAAAATAATTGCTATAAAATTCATAAAATCATACCAAAAATACTATAGACTGTCCATGATCCAATGAAACCAGTCCCATGCAATTTGGATACTCTAGGAATCATTTATGATTGTTTTACCTAGAACACCTTCTTGAGACTAGTCAATAGGACTAGTCAGATACCCTATATTACACAGGGTGTATCTACAAATTTAAGATGACCCAAAAGATGAATTTTTTACCAGAAATACCTTACTAATTTCTGTAAATATCCTCTGGAGTTCAGGGTCTGAAACATTACAGAATTTGTTTTATAGCGAAACTTATGCAATGACTCAGTTCAGGATGATTCCAGAACCCTATCTTGTACAAGCTGTATCTCCGAAAGTATAAGGCCTCAGGAGCTGAATTTTGAACCCAACATACCTTGATCCGTCTGATAAATATCATCCAATCCATTTCTTCTGAAACATTTTAGAAAAAACATTATAGCGAAAATTCCAATGTGTCTTAGATGTAGCAGCGAAACCCCAAGACCTTGAGCTCTGATACCATATGTTCGGAACCAAATATCAATATAGCATAGAAAATCCTCAGAAAAAGTACTCAACGCCTTGAACAAGAGATAATTTCAGATAATAAGCATATTCAAGAGGGAAACCTCCTTTTACACCACTTAAATGTTCAAGTACAAGATGATTCAAAATGAAAATGTCTCCTTGGTATATATAGGAGACTAGAAGGTATAATTACAACTAATGGCCTAAAGACAACATAGATAAAATAAAATTACTAATATAATATGCCCCAATTAAGGGGTAATGAGCCACTATTAGAGATTAACAAATGCATCCTTAATGGGTCAAATATCCAGGTCTAATACCCCTCATTTTCTCATCACTTTTGATGTCTTCCATAGGGATGTTCATAATAAAATGGCGGACTCATGAGATTCGTCTAATGTCATGCCCCTTAAATTATGTGAGAATATTAACATCAAACCCGAACCTTATAACATTAAGATCATCTAGTTAGACATAACTGAAGTTAAGGCGATTGGAGAATTGAAAAAGGTTTTCATGGGGATGTATACTAACTTGAAAGTTCATCAAAACATAGATATAATAGTAGTGGACATTCCATATAGCTATGACATGCTCTTAAGCTGAGGTTGTTTGGCCATGTTAAATGGATACTTTGATATCTAATGGTCCCGTTTATGGCTCCCTCTCAATGGTAAAATGAGCCACATTAGGATTGATAGAGAAAGGTATATGAAACGTGTTTTTACTGACCTAAATGATCTAAATGAATCGATGATGTTCAATCATTCCATTCTTGGGAATTATGCATTTGAAACATTTTTTGGGAAGCTCACAGTTGAAACTTCAACACTCTTGGAATCTGATGAAAAACTAAAATCCTTCATTGAACTCATATTATTGAGCCCAGTTACAATATAGATGATCAAAATAGCAATTCCCCTTATGCACAAACTAACATAGTTTCTAGAGATAAGGTATAAAAATGCACTTACTCTACTAACCTCTTTAAAACAAAAAAAATATGAAAATTCAAAAATACCATTTGAAATTAAAGAAAGGTGATCTTGATATGTGGACATTGTTTTTCGATGGATCAAATTATTTGGAAGGTGTAGGAGTGGGTTTCATACTAAAATACATGAAAGTTACTAAAATTTTAATTGCATGCAGACTCTAATTTCCTTGCACCAACAATATTGTCAAATATGAATCCCTTGTATAGGGACTTAGAAAGGCAATTGACTTGAAAGAAGAAAAAATCAAGGTCTTTGGTGATTCTGAAATCATCGTTAGATAGGTGCAAAAAACCATTCATTGTATTTCATGTCACCTAAAAAATTATGAGTCTGAGGTCTAGGAGCTAATTAAATATTTCACTTCTTTCAATGTTAACACCATTCCCTGATCGTTGAATTTTGATGCTGATTTTTTAGCAAATGCGGTGTCTAGATTAATACACTTAGATGGATTGATCCCTGACTCCTCTATTGAACTTTTGTATAGATCATCAATTCCAAATAATATCATAATTTGGAGGGTCTTTGATCATGACCAACAACTCATTAATTTATACACCTCAAAGATACCTTGAAGGATTCTATCATAGATGAAGGCCAACACGACATGCTGATAAATACTGATAATAATGATAATTATGAAGCAGTAAATGCAATAGGATCGACCAACAATATTCCCAGGATTGTGGTCAGACAAGAAAAAATATATGACCTTCAAGACAAATTCAAAAAGGTCACAAACTTCAATACCAAGAGCTCATACATTCAGTATGAAACAATAAACCTGGAATCAAATATTTCTCCTCAAAACATCAACCTGGGAAAAAAATTATCTCCTGAAGAAAGGAATGCATACATCAAGTTATTCAAAGAATATAAATACATATTCACATGGACGTATGAATACCTCAATACATATGATAGAAATATTATACAACATGTTATTCACATGAAATATCAAACCAAGCCTTTCCAAAAAACATTGAGGAAGATACACCCCAGTCTTGAACCTCAAGTCAAAGTAGAGCTAAATAAATTGTTGGCAACCAAAGTAATTTTTCCAGTAAGGCATACACAATGGATATAAAACTTAGTGATAGTAAGGAAAAATAATGGGGATATCAAGCTTTGTGTTGATTTTAGATATGTAAACTGAGCCTCAGAAAAAGATAACTACCTTGTGCCTCCCATGGAACAAATTAAACAATGTGTTTCCGGATCGGAAATACTCTCCCTACTAGAATGATTCTCAGGATATAATCAAGTATTAGTAGATCATGAATACCAAATTAAGGCATCTTTCATAACCAATTGTGAAACATATTCCTATATGGAGATTCCTTTCAGAATGATAAACACTGGAGCCACTTTTCAATGAGCCATGGATACTTCCTTTAGAGGTATGCTAGGAGAATGTGTGGTAGTATACCTATATGAAGTAACCATTTTCTCAAAGAATAAAGATGACCATATCTCTCACTTTAAGAAGGTATTCGATCGATGCAGTAGATACATAATCTCTCTGAACCACGAGAAATCCATTTTCATCGTGAATGAAGGAAAACTCTCGGGTTTCATCGTCTCCATACATGGTATGTGTATTGAACCTAAGAGGACCGAAGCAATCGCTAATATCCCTCCCCCTCAGAACAAAAAATATATGCATTCATTCCTCGGAAGGATAAATTTCATGAGATGATTCATACCCAGTTTTTTCAAGACAATAAAACCCCTACAATATATGATAAAAAAAGAATGTTGAATTTAGATGGGGATCTAAAGAGAAGCAGTCTTTCAAAAAAATAAAAGAAGATATTATTCAAGCACTGAAAATATTGAGTCCAGACTTTGATCAACAGTTCAGACTCTACACATTTTCCTTCCATACTTCATTTGTGGTGGTATTAACACAAAAGAACTTGGAATGAGATGCGTTTTATGTGGATTTTATGATTTCTGGCTGTCAAGGAGCTGAGTGGAATTATATTGAAGTTGATAAACAAGCATATGTGGTTTTCAAATCTATCAAACACTTTCAACCATTCTTACTCAAATATAAAACTAAGGTTGTTGTTCCTTACCCACCTATTAGGAACCTCGTAGTAAAAACATATTTGGTAGAAAAGAGAGAAAATTGTATTACGTCTCTACAAGAATATGACCCGAAGATAAAACCTGTGAATATCATTAAAGGAAAAGGCCTATGCAAACTAGTCGTAGAATTCCCTTGTGTTGAGTCTCATGAAGATGATCTCTACCAAGATGTCGAGCAATTTGAAAAGGAAGTATGTTACATCCCAATCATTTTAGACCCATGTCTCTACGAAATGAGATACTACTTGACTCATGGATCGACTCCACATTATCTGGACGCCAAAAATAAAAGGTCTCTAAGGCTCAAATCTACCCAATATCGGCTGATATAGAGAATTCTATGCAAAAACAATTGTGATGGTGTATTCCTTAGAGGCTTCGAAAAAGGAGATGCTAAGAAAGTATGTTCAAGCTCCACGATGGAAATATATTACTACCACACAAAAAATCCTTAGGGAAATATATTACTATCCCTCCTTATTCAAAGACTCTCATGCATATGCAAGGAAATTCCAGCAATTTCAAACCTCAACCGAAAGAGAAAAGAAATTTTCTTTCCCGTATAGCCTATCATCATCGAACACCCCTTCCAGCAATTGGGATTGGAAGTTATCGGGGAGATCAATCCAAGCTCATCGCAGTTTCATAAATACATATTGACGACTACTGATTATTTTACCATATGGAGCAAAGAAATCCCTTTGAAAACCATTAATGAAAATCTAGTGATTTATTTCCTTGAGTCACACATCATTACCGGGTTTGGAATTATGGACCTTTTAGCTTTTGATAATGACAATTATTTTTATTCTCTTAAACTTACTGAATTCGCCCTAAAAAAACATCAAGGTTAAGTACTCAGCGAATTACTACCCACAAGGAAATGGTTTAGCAAATTTGATTAATAAGAACCTCATTAAAATCCTCAAGAAGAGTGTCAATGATAATCAAAGAAATTGGCATCTTTCTCTTCATAATTCTCTTTGGGATGATAGAGTAACTCCTAAGTAATCCATTAGTAACTCCCCCCTTTTCCTAGTTTATAGGAAGGAAGCAACAATGCCAACCCATACTTTCCTACCCACTTTACAATTGGCATAATCCATCCAATATGAGGCATGTTTGGTAATGCAAGAAATGTTAAACCTGATGCTAAAACTTGAAGAAGAAAGGGAAAAAGATAAGTTGAACTTGACTCAACACCAAGAAATAGTTAAAAAATGGTTTGATAAATCAAATGTAGGGAACAAATATTTTCAAGAAGGAGACCTTGTTCTGAAGTGGGACAAAGCTAATGAACTTAAAGGAAAAAACTCCAAATTCCAAAAACTATGGTTAGGACCCTATCTGATCCACCAAAAAATAGGTCATGGGAATTTCATGCTCAAAACATTAGATGGATATGAGGAGGAACTCCTTGTCAATGGCCAAATACTGAATAAAATCTTCTCCTAATCACCTATGGTGATGTATCTTTATACATAGTCGTTTTTCAGTGGTATTTTTTATTTTATTTTTCATTTCAGTAATTTGACCATTGCTTAAGTTTGTTCCTCCCTTTTTCTTCACCTTTCTAGTTTACAATATCTCCCTCCCATGGTTTGTTACTCTGGACCGATTGTTCTTTTGCAACAGGGACCCACGACCTTAGGACCCATATAAGCACCCTCTCGAGTAAGTGTCTTTATGTTGGTGACTGTCTAACCGATAGGAGATATAGGTTTATCCTCATTAACAAAGACGAACTTGTTCATATGTACCAAAAGAAAATATTTTGGACTTCAAATTATGTACCTTCAACGGTTTCCATCTGTTATTCACTCTTATGTGACCACTCTCAGGTATCGTTGATTTTCCTTTCAAGCTTCCTGAAATACCCTAAATTCTTTATAGTACACATAAATCCAGTGTCTCTACCCATTATTTCCCATTTTTAAAATTTATCAGTGATTCGTGTTTATAGACCCACGAAGAGAATTTGTCGACTAAGACTAGAAAATCAAAATAACTCTCATATCACCCCACTTCCTATTTATCGTCACCTATATTGTAGTCACAATATCTAAATTCTATATCTAAAAGGTGGATTCAAAAGTATAATCATGAGGAAGTTGAAAATTCTATTATAAGCATCAGAAGTAAAAATAAACTTGTTGGGGATAAACGCAGTGGGGCCATGGTTGTATGATATCAAAGCATCTTCGTTGGTGCTATGTGTTTGCACCATGATTTTCATATCTAAGGTTATATGTTTGTCAATAATTTGCAAACTCATGCATGTTAACACACACATTATTTTTCTGACTGGAATCATCTAACATCTCCAAGAGTTAGTTTCAAAAGAAATCTTATCATTTATTTTTTCCATTTCCATTTGCAACTGCACGCTGCAAAATCTGCTACGCTCCATGCAAAGCACTTCATTGTACAAAGGATTCTGTCATGCAGTGGATTTCATCACACAGTGGATTTCTTCACGCAATGGATTTCGTCACACAGTGGATTCTAGCGCACAAAGGATTCTGTCGAGGAGTGAATTATGTCGCACAGTGGATTTTCGTCGCGTAATGGATTTTGTCAAACAGTGGATGTTGTCGTGCAAAGGATTATGTCGTGTAGTGTATTCTATCGCACTGTGGATTTTTTCGCATAGTGGATGATATCGTGCATAGGATTTTGTCATGCAGTGGATTCTATCGTGTAGAGTATGTCGTCGTGTAGTGGATTTTCCTGCACACCAGCTACAGGTCACACTGCGCTAATTATCGGTTTAGTGGTCAACTTCAAGATCTATTTATGACCAAATGGAGAGGAATTTTTAAATCCCTGAGATTTTTTTGTCAAGGAAAAAACAAATAATAAAAACCTCTGTCATATTTGTAAAATGTGTCACAGATTGGGAGATTCGAAGAAATCGTTGAGCCCTATTTTTCAGTTTTCGTGATTTCCTATCCGAGACATGTTTTTGCGAGAACTGTTCCGACCAGATGGAGATGAATTTAAATAAATCGAGAGAGGTTTTTATTTATAACGATATTATATACAAAAAACTCTCTCAATTTCTAAAAATATGTTTTTATGAGTTAGATACAATGTCATATTTAACGCCTATTTTCCTAGTTTGTTGTGCATTTTGCTGCATTTTCTGTTGTAGGTTATTGTTGCATAGCAGACTTGTTGTGCAAGGATGAAAGAGTATTCAACATAGAAATTGATGACTTATCACAAACATAGGGTCTAATTTTGATCATGATCAATGATTGTAAAGAATATCTCGTTTACGATTATGATTTGGAAAAGTCAGGTTTCCTATTTTTAGCAAATTCGTCAAAGTTTTTGTTCTCTTTCAAAGAAAACGGATCCACAATTCCAAGGGAGAGTAGCTCGACCCTAACAGCCAAGGGTGACATTATATTTCTATATATGGATATCATTTTCATGTAAACAGGGTTGGTTGGCAATTTTTAGAAAACAACTGTTATTGTATGTAATCTGAGTTTTTGACTGAAATTTAATGTAAAGTTCCTGTGATTTTGTGAAAATATTCTAGTTGTGATAGTCAGATGTATTATGTTTATTTATTTGCATATGTGTTTCATGTTATCTCTTATTTCATATCTTATATCATCTATTTCATTTCCGAACCTGCAGATTCACTGTACTGTGCCCCATGTTCGCACCACTTAGACAAAATGTTTTCCTCTCAAACTAACTCTGAATTTGTCCACAGCGGCGCTCTTGAGTTGCTTCCTGTGTTTTTTCTCCCACCGCACTTTACGGTTTACACTGAAGGTTGTTACTCTCCTAGACTTGTCCTCTCAAATCTAGTCACTGAGTCATTTTTTCCATCTCTTCCTCAAACCAACTCGATAGCCCGAGTTTTACTTTTCTGTGCCAATATAACTAGAATTTTTTTATCATCGGTGTTAAATATAGCCATTGTTTGCAAATCCATATCCTGCGCGAAGACCACACCATTTCTGAGAGATCCCTCTCTAGATCCGAAAGGATAGTTTCAGGTCTCAAAGTTGGCTGAAAAAGTTACCTGCATCGTCTATTTATTAGCCAAATAGATTTACGGAGTGCTAACACTATGGACGCTTGCTGGAGGCAAAGAAATGCCGAGAAAGAGCGGTGAAGAAAACACTTTGGTCTACAAAATTTGACTAAATTTTCTCCTTTTGGTGTCACTCTCACAATTTCACTATGAATTTATGAGGTTACCCATAAACGATCACTCGAATTATGTGGAAGATCATTTATAACAGGTTTTTCTTTATGTCTTGCATACAAACCATTGAATGTCGATTCCTTAAGCTGAGTATTGAATGGACTTTTAAAAGGTGATTTTTTCTTCTATCTAGTTGAAGTCACTCTCTCTTTTTGGAACCCAGAGATAACTAGTTCTTCCCAATAAGTCTCCATTTGTTGTGGGTCATTTCACACAACACCCCCATATTTTAAATTTTATGGGTCTCTAAAATATTTTTCTCTTTTTCTTTTTCACCTATATTTTACCCTACAATAACTTCGTCCTTACTTCGCGAAGGGAACCCAATATTAACTCATATTTTTTTTGGGATCATGTTCGTGAGAGTCCCATTTACCACACGTTAACTTAAACTCCGATCTTCGCACTCTGATGAATCTGGCTCTTAATTTTTTTTTCCTTTCACGGAGCCCCAAGGCCTGTTATGACCTCTCAAATGACCACCTCCACAAGTGGCACCCCAAGATTGGACTTTTGACTTCATTTTTTATAATTCTCCAATGAGTTGTTTTTATTCCTTTCAAGACATAAAAGTGTTTCTAAAGTATCGAAGGAATATTACCTTCGATACCATCCTCGTTGGGAGCCTTTTTAAGCCTCATCTTTTCGAACTTCGAAGAAAAAACTATGAGGGCCTCTTGACCCTTCTCACTTATGTATCATACACATTACCTTAGGCTAAAATAATATTCTTCTATATCATCTTCATCGAAGCTCAATTGTTTCCCCATCCTTCAAACCTTCGGCAACCATGTTCCTAAATCCTATAAAGAACATAGTTTAACATGCCATTCTAAAAAACAATGAATATTTTGTCGATACATTCCCAATGGGTTTTAGTTCTTCCCTCATTCTAATTTACCCCGATGCTAATACCTCGATGGGTCCCAACTCTTCTCATATCATTATTTATTGGTTTACATGCCAGGCCCACCCACTGGTCCACGTAAAAGGGAATATTCCTTTGATACCCTTCCCTTCGAAGTTAAAAAAAAACATGATCTCTCATACTCTGAAGGTGCGACCCCAATAACGGTCTTATTTGAAGATATTTTTTAGCACTACCCCCTATGCTCGAATCAATGTGTCTATCCATATTAATAATCTTTAATAATAGAAATTATGTGCATTAACTAGAAAATTTAAGACTTCATTTAGCAATATCCTTGTACAAACCTGAGTTATGGCATACTCTTGTTAGGTGCTTGTTCATTGTGAGTTATAAAATCACCCTTTTAGACACAACATGCACTGTAATTTTTCAAAACATAGTCTATGAAGTTTGTGTTTCATCTTGATTCCTTCACTTAATACTATGTTTCTGTAACTACTTGTTTACGGGTAACCTTGTTTTTCTATTTATTAACTAGTCTTTCATTATTACATCTAATGCATTATACTTAAGATAAGTTGATATTCTTTTCAAGATGTTATTACAGGATAATTTGGTTATTTGTCATGATGAGCCAGAACCCCAAAATATCTAAAATTTCGGTGTACTTCCAGGGTGCCGTAGGACCCTAGTCATCATCTCGACCGGTCGAAACTCTAATGACAGACACTATCCCTCACACTAGTGAGGACCATTTCCTCAACTTTGAAGAGATATATAGGTTTTTCGACTAAACATATTTTCCTAAAGAAAACAAAGTTTTAGAGGTGTACCTGAATATCTTGAAAAAAAGTATCCACCTGGTAGCTACCAGGCCACAACTATTCCCATACAATGAGGCAACACAATTGTGCCTCAAGAAATTTGACTCTTCCATAGAGAAAATCATGAGAAAGTAGGGGAAGTGAGTAGCTTCTCTCATACTAGAGGACATTAGCTCCATATATCACCTCCCCTCTCCTACTTTCTCATTGAATGAACCTTTGTTAAAATGTTTCGCCCAGAAAAGAAAAGGACTGACAAAATAAATGAAACACTCGTGGGTGGATGAAGATGAAACACTTAAAAAAAGTTAGAAATTGGTCCCTATCCACAGGTTTAAAACTTCATACAAGTTGTTTGTGGCCATGATCTGTCGTTTATACAGGGAAGAAAAGAGTACGCAATTCCAAATTTATTGGTTACCTTTGGCACATGTCATCATTAGAACAAGACAAATCTTCAACTAGGAAGATATCTTAGGCTCTAAAATATGCATGCATGCAAGAAATATCCCAGGTATGAAGAAACCATGTTTTTATATGTATTCTTATATGATTGACACCATTTGTTCCCAGTGTACTTTCTCGAATTGGGATGGAATTGTGACCAAAGTCATCCCCCCATTCATGTTTGTTTCTCCCAATATGGAACATAAATTTTAGAAAACATTTTTTTTTATATTTTCAATTTATTTCTTTCCCCTCTACATTCCATCATTTTTTCCTTCCACAGACACATGATCTCCTTTTAGGCTAAAAATGGGATGAAAGGGGTGGACGATTGGTTCTTCTATAAGTAATACTCATTTATCAGGGTTTATGGGACGACCGAAGCCCCACATATCTTGTCATATTTATTCCTAGACTGATTCTTAATGATGTAAATAACATACCAAATGATGGGGTCTGGTCTCAACACACTTTTTCAAACCAATAGTAATAGATTGTGGCCAATATTCCCTCTCCACATTAGAAGCTATTCTATTTACAATGCTCAACATGCAAGGAAGGAAGTTGAGACCTTGTAGGAGTTAATCCTATGCTTACGTGAACCTAACGACCATGATCCTCATGAGATGGCTATCAGTGATGTTAGGTCTGATAGATTCACTCATCCAAATATCCACGTTGTTTATTTTGAGGAGGATACATTTAAAGGATTACTCTCATATGATGAAGTCATGCACCAATTACCTCATGACACTGCAAAGTGAGAGCTTGATCTAGAAAAACGATAATTAAAGAGGAAAAATTTAACCCAATTCCAGAATTTGTGTCAGCAAGAACAAGATACAGAAAATGCCAAAGAACATGAGAATACTAAAAAATAAAATCATATTGAACAAAAAAGGTTATCAAATAAGAAAAACTGAGGAGAAGAACAAGATAGAACATGAACATATGGCACATACGAAAGAAGAAGAAAATAAAAATTTGGAATAGGAAAAGGAATCCAAGAGGCTATCTTATGAAGCACAAGCCAGGAAACTAGTTGAAGAGGCAAAGGAGAAATGATTGGTCAGTGAGGCTGAATCAAAGAAGAAAGATGATGTGATTTTGAAGAAGAATTTAAACTAAAAACCATGCAATCTGTCGACACCATACCTAAGCATTGTGAATAAACCTCCTTCAGAGTACACCCCCATAAGATCGATATCAATATATTCCTCCCTCTCTTCCAAAGCTCTCAATTTTTAAGGATTTGTAGTCGCTATCGAAGATTACTACTTCGACAATAAAACTAGAAGAATAAAAAAGAGATGGGTGAAAATATATAGAGGAGAAGACACCAAGACAAATTCATATGCAGGAAGGATATTAGAATGGAAGGTAGGGCCTTATCCATAAAAGAAACATGGTCCAAGCATATTTAGCCCTCAACACCTTTGTAGGACTAAATGTCTCCTCTATCCTAGAGGTAACTGATGCCTTGAACATTGCAAGGAACTGGGTAGTTGCGATAGAGACAGATTTGAAAGGCACAAAGGGCCAATTTTCCATAAATATCTAGGAAGCTATCAAATCATCCAAAGGTCTAAATTATGGTAAGATCAATGGTGCCCTACAAACTCAAAGAGACCACTTAAATGAATATTTTGAAAATTATATGCAAATCCTATGGGACACCCGTAGGAACGAGTTAGAAGTGGAAATACATCAACTCAATATCACTCTATAAAATACTAGAGCCTCGACATGTACTATGGAGTCCATCAAAGAAAAAGTGTTAGGTTCCAACAAAAATTTAGTGAAGGAAAGGAATGAACTCCTTAATTTGTTGATCATCATATGGGTGGAGTGACAAGAACAAATTAGTTTGCAGAACACTTTGATACAGTAT
>ML827763.1:40911-52704 GCA_009831015.1 Picea engelmannii | reverse complement strand
TAAGGACCTTATTTCTTGTGTGGATAGTTATTATTTGTGTGGATGAGGCATGGTTAACCACATATCAGGGTTTGTAGCATGGTGGACACTTGGCACCGACTGTTAGGGTCCTAACCCGCACATAGGTAGAACAATATATTCAGATGTAATAAAGGTCAATATTAATAAGGCCTTTCAATAAAATAGAATAAGGCGGATGTAAGAAGACCTAATAGAGTCTTATGCTTCTAGAAGGATCTTCCTCTAGATGCTTATTTTTAGTATAAATAGGAGTCGAGGGTATGAGAACCCTATGTTGGATATTATTGTAATAGAACTCTACTCAACTAGAGGTTGCCTACTCGAAGAGGCCTGTGAACATTGCTTTCAGATTCAAAGTGCTATTTCTATTATTATTCTCATATTGTTTCAGTGTTATTGTGGTGAATGTACTGATTATATTGTTATTATTCTGCCATTACTAGCATTTTATTTCTATTCTGCATACATTTTATATCTAGTATATTACAAGTGGTATCAGAGCACTTTCCTCGGCAGAAAGTGTGGGTTAATTTTTTTTCTTCAGGGTAGAGACATATTCTGGCATCTTTAAGCCACAAAGATCTATCGTTATGCACATAAACCCACAGTTGAGGGATTCATATACGCAGGAAATACAAGTGGTACTTAAGCGCACATCTGTTGGCCACCCTTGTAACCCTTGTTGGTACCCCTTCGAGTCGTAGCACATCAGAAAACACCTGTGTACGAATTGACCTAGATTACTTGAAGCCTTCCTTAGATAAACTGATCAACCGCCATACTGCTATAGTGTCATCGAGAACAACACTCGAGAAGATACTCTCTAGTACCTGGGTAGTCGGGTTGTATGGCTAAGGGTACAGTCTATCCTCCTTATTTAGTGCCCTGAGATATTGGGCCGAGTACTACTGTTGGACCCTGCACATATATCAGAGAGCTATAACACAGGACAACCCCTTATCTATAGAACCCTTGAATACGTAACCCTTGGGGACAGAAACATAAACAAATTAAAACATACAAGATCTATTGTCGCGCAATTGTGTTCAGGTTGCCAAGTAAATACACATTTCTTTATGGTTAATCATTTGGGCATTTCCTCTCTACAGTACTCTTCAGATTAGAGTATAATTCTGCAGGTGTTAAAAAAATAAAAAAAAAGTCCAGAAATTTTTTCACCATTATTTTAGACCTATTCCATTGGATTCATCTCTTCGCCCTTCTCACATTCATCCATATCATTTTTTGGCAAAATTTTTGACCCCGCCCACCCCTTTTCAGTTCCCCCATCCTCATGGCCCATACTCGTAGCCAAGACTTGGAAGCTCAGTTCAACACCTTGCAATCTGGTCTCATCGAGACCCAACAAGAAGTGAAACAACTCAGTGCCAATGTTGTCGCCATCAATACAACAATGCATTCATCAATGGAGGAAATCAAACAAGACCTCACCACCCAGCTTGAATCAGTGTTTTCGACACTCTGCACCACATTGCATATCCCTACAGATAATCCTTCTTCTTCCTCACCTCCACAAACTGAAGGTTACCATTCCTCTCATTCCCATAACTTTCAAAACCATCACTTTCAACATGACCTACACCTTCCACGGGTGGATGTGACCAAATTTGATGGCTTGGACCCCACTGGTTGGGTAACCCAAATGAAACATTACTTCACTTTATACAGCATTACAGATGAATTGGCCAATCTTCGGTATGGTTTTGTCCATCTAGAATGTTGGCAATGGTGGCAATGGAAAAAAACTTCTTGTCAAGGGTATATTGCTTGGACACACTTTGTGGCAAATATTTATGAACTCTTTGACACTGACACCAACCATTTGGGTCGTTTGACAAATTTGAAACAATTAGGAATAGTGGAAGACTTTATAACTTCCTTCGAGCACCTAGCTTTTAGAACAAAGGGCATGTCGGATGCCTTTTTCCGAGAGTGTTTTATCAGTGGCCTCAAGGATGAGATTTGGGGCCATGTCCTCATGGATTGGACTCAGAGTTGGGTGGAGGCTACTAAAAGAACTAAAGAAGCACAAAAGTTTGTATCTTCTCAAAACCCAAAACCCTCCTTTATCCCTTGCCCTAAACTAGTAAATCCCACTACTCCCTCTGCTCCACTAAAGATCCAAAAATTGACTAGGGATGAAATGGATGAATGTCAACTCAAAGGCCTTTGTTATAACTATGATGAAAAATATTTCTCGGGCCACAAGTGTAAAGAACAAATTTTTTTATGTCCATCTCTGAGGATATTTTGGAAGAGGATGTAGAAACTCCCTTTGTGTCTGAGTCACTTGAATCCACTAACATAACCCCTCCCTCAGATCCTCCCGAAGTAGAACTGGTCATTTCCCTCAGATCACTGGCTTCTCTGCTCCCCAAACCCTCAAGCTAATCTGTTACATCAAGCATTAGAAGGTCATCATTCTGGTTGATAGTGGCAACACCCATAATTTTATTCATCACTGGATTGCCCAAGAAACTCATTGCTACATCTATGCCGTCAATAATTTTCAAATCATGATTGGCAATGGTGGTTCCATGAAATGTGGAGGGAATTATGAAAATGTGTGTCTCCAAATTGGTGGCTACCACTTGAAATCCCATATGTTTTCTATCGACATGGGAGGTTGTGACATTGTGTTGGGTGCATACTGGATAATTACTTTGGGTCCCATTCTCATTGATTTTAAAGACTTAACCATGCAATTTGACGATGAGGGCCACCAATATAAGTTCCAAGTCATCACCGTTGGTTCACCTGAGATCATTAGTTCCCATCGCATGGAAAAGATGCTCAAAAAAGGTCATTCTAGTGTTATCGCCCAACTCCATGCCATACAAGAAACAAAGACACCCTTGGTCCCGCAAGACCTCCAAGCCATCCTTTCTAAACATCAATTGGTCTTTTCCACTCCCCAAGGACTCCCTCCTTCCCATGGTGTTCATGATCATTCCATTTCCCTTGTACCTGAAATTCTTCCTCCCAATATCCTTCTGTATCATCACCCATTTTCCCAAAAAAATGAAATTGAGAAAATGGTCCAGGAACTCCTTAATGCAGGCATTATCCGCCCTAGTACGAGCCCCTACTCTTCTCTTGTGGTCATGGTCCTGAAGAAAGAAGATTCTTGGCAAATGTGTCCTGACTTTCATGCCCTCAACAAACTTACCATCACAGACAAATTTCCCATTCCTGTCATTGATGACCTCCTAGATGAATTGAGTGGCACCCAATTATTCACTAAAATTGATCTTCGTTCAGGCTAACAACAGATACGTATGAAAAAGGCAGACATTCCTAGAACTGCCTTTAGAAATCATAAGGGCCATTATGAGTTTTTGGTCATTCCCTTTGGCTTATGTAATACCCCCTCCACCTTCCAAAATGTTAGAATATGAAATATGTGTGCTCGTTTTACCATTGACAATACCCTTGTCACCCAACCATAGGCCGAAGCCACCCTCCAAGCACCTTAACCTTTATAGAGAATCATTATGGAAGAAAACCCTAGGTTATATAGCCAAAAAAGGGTAGCGCACCTTTCCCCAAGAATAACACATCACAAAGAACTGATCAAATAGTCCAAACCCTAGCCAAGAGATAGTCCAAGTGTAACTTCTAGCTGCAGTAGCTACAATGGCAGCTCTCCTCCAAACCTTCACAGAAACTGGGCAACTGCAGTGCGCACAAGACTGGGCACTACAATTCTAAGACTGCCTGCTAGAATGAGAACTGGCCTCCTATATTTATACTAATTCTGGCTAACTCCCAGGGCTGAATTCTCATTCTGGGTATCTATTTGTTCAGTATATAATATTATTTCTGGCCAACTTCTTCTCTTGGAGGCTAATAACCTAATATAAATTATCTTCTTGAGCCGACAAGTCTTCTAGGGTTATTAGAAAACTCATTAGGGTTTCTTCTTTCTTCTCAGAGTATTCTATCCTTGTCAGGTTTACACATGGAGGTAAATACCTCCTGCAACTACCATAATATCAACACTCCCTCCTAGCTAGGGAGGTATTACAGGTAATGGTCTTTGAGAATAAAACATACCATTCACCCGGTAGCATCAACATAGTTATATAGACTAGATCATGAGCACCATCATCATCATCAGCTGCATCATCTCTTGAAACCATACTCTGTCTAAGTAATCAGACATGATGCTCACTCCATAGAATTATACAAGAGCCATTCTTCTAATCTAGAAGAGTAAATGTTCTGAACCATTTTCTGTCTGGAAAATCTTTGTTCATCATTCATCTTGCTGATAATTATTTCCAATAAACTGCTTGATAGTCTTCAAGGTAACCAGAACAAAATAGAACACAACTATGTCTATCCATAGTAGTACATAACTACAATCTAGTGATACACTACCACACCAAGTAGAAAACAAGTACTTGATTAGTAACGTATAGTCACAAATAGTGGAACACATCCACCACAATAGTATACATCTACTGTCATACAATCTTCATAATAATCATATGATATCAACCTGTACAGAAACAATGTTATGATATAAAATGACTCATCTGGGCCAATCTTTCACTCACGTCTATGAGATATGAAAGAATATTTGACCTCGGAGTAGAACAATGAGATATTTGGACTATTCTTCTCAAGAAAGGAAGAATAATTGTCTTGTCTTTTGAACCTAGACCATTCCCCACCCTAGGCCATTCTTCCTACACTAATCAAAGTGCACCCTGGAGAGAATGTATAAACCCTAAGGAATGTTTATCCCTGATTGATGAGCCTGGACCATTCCCCACCCTGGGCCATTCCCCCTACACTAATCAAAGTGCACCTTGGAGAGAATGTATAAACCCTAAGGAATGACTGTCTAGACCGGTTCCTCTATTAACCACAAGAGGAAAATACTATCCTATATCAACCTCCAAAACAGACCATTTCTCATGTTAACCACAATGAGAAATCGATGTCTGGCGAGGTAGGCAAGTCTTCTTGATTAACCCTCAAGAAGAGAGACTTCCCTAGACCACTCCCCATGTTAACCACAATGGGAAGTCGCTGTCTATGATACATCAACAATCTGGATCATTTCCCATGTTAACCACAATGGGAAATTGTTGTCCATTAGAAATCTCAATCTACTTTCCGAACAGGAAAGAATCTATCCAAGATGGACTATTTTTCAATGAATGTCTTCAATAATATTTTTGGTGCTCCCTCCCAACTTGGGAGTCATCTCTTCCTTTTTCAATAAGGAATTCGTGTCCATGAGCTCCAACTTGAGTATTCAAACTCTTTCATCCTCGATAGAAGCTTTACCAAAATGTCTACTTATCTTCTCATCTGTGGAGATATGTATTGGAGAGCCACTTTTTCCTTTCTGGACTTCATCACGGATAATGTAATGTTTGATTTCAAATGTAATTTATTCTGGAACACTGATTTTCTATGAAGGCTTCATGTAGCTCTGAACAATAGAGTATATCAATTTTGGAAAACTGGAACATATCCATGTGGCACTTCTTCTATCATCATGAGCTCTGATCTACTGAGTAATCATCTTGATGTTATAGGAAATCTTCACCACGCTTCTGCTGTGCACCAGAGGTTCTCCACCAAGTTATCTTCTTCTATTTGCATACAAGGGTCTCTTTCTGGTATGCCTCAAAGTCTTGATATTGCTTCTTCATACACTCTTTATTCAATTTATTTGGAGAATATTCTTTGCATTCATCTGATGTAGAACTCCAACTTATGGATGTTGTAGATGATATAATGACTCATGTAGAGATAAGTTTGGTATACTAGAACAAGCAATTATCATAGTCTTATCCCTCCATCTGGGAGATCCTCTAGTTCTATATCTCTCAATTCTTTCATTCATAAGTCTTCCATAGATTGTTCTTTATCATGAATTTCAGTTCTTCTGCTTGATTGGTTTTAGTGAGTTCATATCAGGTTGGTAATCTTGTGATTCTTGATACAATGACTGGTTGTTCTGGATTCTCTTTTTTTCTTGGAATATTCATGTTTTTCTTTATCTCTTGGGTCCATGGAGTTTCTTATAGATTCCATGCCCTAGAGATTCCACTTCTTCCTTCCATCATAGGACCACAGATCTGGATGGACAACCAAGGATACTTTAAGGCTTCTCTTCAAAGAAGACATCTTCTGAGATTGAACTGGATACGTATTGTCTTTCATGGCTACTATCATGGATATATACTTCATCATCTTCTATGGATCATAGGATTATCTCCCTCCTAATTCTTGCTTCATGTATGAGTGCATATAATCGGCTCCCTCTGTATAACAGAGTCTACACTTCTATATGCATCCTTATTGTCTCTACAATATACAATTGGCTCTCTCTGTCTAACATAGTCCATGCTTCCATCTTGTTGTATTCTACAAAATTTCATAAGTCTTTCTCCAATTCCTCTTGATTGTTGACTTCTAAGTCTCTTCATGATTGATTCGTCTTATCTTGTAGTAGCTTCCACATGATTTGTATTTCATCCTTTCATGTATATTATCTAATGATATTCATCCTTATCTTTTTTTTCTTTCATAGGTATAGTTCTTCTTGGAACACATTATCTTCTAGAATATGGATATACAAGATATGTATAGAGACGATGAAAAAAAGATACATACAAGAAATAAGAAGAGTTCACAGTTGATCCAACAATTGCAGTCCAATGCTCCAACTTCCCCAGGGTACTCTTGGCTCCATGATGAACTTTGATACAAAGGTTGTTTGTATATAAGTAAACAATCTAAGCTTAAATCCACGGTACTTTCTGAGCTTCATGCTACACCCACAACAAGGCACTCCAGGTTCACCAAAACCTATGACAGGGTCAAACATTCCTTTTTCTGGGATGGTATGAAACAGGATATTCGTAATTTTGTAGCTGAATGTGATGTGTGTCAATGCAACAAGGGAGAAAGAGTCAAATATCTGGGCACACTATAACTGCTCCCGATTCCCCCTGCTATTTGGAAGGATATCTCTATGGATTTTATTACTAGCTTACCCAAATCAGGAAATAAATTAGTCATCATGGTGGTTGTTGATCGCCTTTCCAAATATGCTCATTTATGTTCCCTTCAACACCCATTTACATCATTGATGGTGGCTCAAATTTTCATGGATCAGGTCTTCAAGCTTCATTGCATGCCCCACCCTATTGTTTCTGATCACGACCCAACTTTCACAACCAATTTTTGGCAAGAAATTTTCAAGATACAAGGCACTCAATTGCATCTCATCATAGCTTATCATCCCTAGACTGATGGCCAAACAKAAGTTGTCAACAAGTGTTTGGAAACATATTTGAGGTGTTTTGCCTCGGAAAAGAAAAATYAGTGGGCTCAATGGTTACCCCTAGCTGAATGGTGGTACAACACTTCATACCATACAACTACATGCATGACTCCTTTTGAAGTGGTATATGGACAGAAACCACCTTTAGTTCTCTCATACTTACCAAGTACCTCGAAGGTCTAGACGGTTGACCTAACACTTACAGCTCAAGATTCTATTCTCTGTACCCTCAAAGAGAATTTGTTCATGTCATAGAATAGCATGAAGAAACAAGCAGATCAAGGTCACTCTGAATGCCAATTTGTAGAAGGGGATCAGGTGTTTCTTCGTCTACAACCTTACAAGAAAACTTCCCTCAAGGTGGAGCATTGTCAGAAGCTAGCGCCCAAATTTTATGGTCCTTATACTGCTCTCAAGAATGTGGGACAAGTATCCGATCAGTTATCTTTGCCCATCCATTCGAAGCTACATCATTTTTTTCATGTTTCATGATTAAAGAAGGTGATTGGAGCTAAGTGCCAAATTCAAACCAACCTTCCAGAGTTAGCTGAAGAAGGATCCATTTGGCTACATCGAGAAGTAGTTTTGGACCAACATGAGTGTCGCCTACATTGGAGAACCATCAAGGAAGTGTTACTCCAGTGGAAAGAGACAACTCTAGCAGATGCCACTTGGGAACCAACTACCATTCTACAAGAATTTCCTCATCTCAAGCCTCGAGGACAAGGTTGTTTTTAAGGGGGCGGACATGTTAGGGTTCTGACCTACACATAGGTAGAACAATATATCCGGATGTAATAAAGGTCAATATTAATAAGGCCTTTCAATAAAATAGAATAAGGAGGATGTAAGAAGACCTAATAGAAGATTCTTCTTCTAGAAGGATCTTCCTCTAGATGCTTATTTTTAGTATAAAAAAAGTCAAGGGTATGAGAACCCTATCTTGGATATTATTGTAATAGAGCTCTACTCAACTGGAGGTTACCCCCTTGAAGAGGCCTGTGAACATTGCTTTCAGATTCAAAGTGTTATTTCTGTTATTATTCTCATATTGTTTCAATGTTATTGTGGTGAATGTTCTGGTTATATTGTTGTTATTCTACCATTACTAGCATTTAATTTCTGTTATGCATACATTTTATATCTAGTATATTACACCGACGGTCTTTGGTTATTGTTTAAGTTTGACTAAATTAGTCTATCTAGTTGTCTTTCGGAGTCCCACATGCATGGTGTCCAGCCTACAATTATTGCACATGTCCGTACTACTCTCGGTCCACACTTCTCTGGGATTTGTACAAATTTTGCATTCAAAAACTACGAAAGTGTTGAATAGCATAAGTTCTGAAATCCTTGATAAGTATGGTTAAAGTAATATGGGGTTAATTAATAGTAGGCACAATTTAATGACTCCGGGAGAAAGTCACTTAGGGAGACTTTCATGCTTCACATTTAAAAACTCCCAAAACCCGAATTGATACCATGTCTAAGTATGGTTAGAATAATTCCAAAATTTTGCATAATGATAAAACTTTAGCAGGGGTGCTAAAGTAGTAGGGTCACCTAGATCGCAATTTGCAAAAGTGATCGACATCTTAGATTCATTTTGAAAATAAGAGGTGCCTGAATGTTAATCTCCTTGATGTGTAAACATTCAGTTATCTCCAGTGGCCTCAAGCAATGCGCAAGCATGTCAATGTGTGATACAAAACCCACCTCTATCACAACCATAATGACATACAACAAAGGAAATGGGATGTTCTCGTCATCTTTTTGTTCCTGAAACCATACATTTAGTGCATATTATAGGTTGTCCCCTTCCATTCACATATTCCCACTTTCATGTCCTGGACATCATACCATATCTCTTTGGAAAATGGCAGTGCACATGGATTTGTCAGACGAATTCAGAGTTTTCATTATGGAGAAAACATCTACGAGGACCTTGTCATCCCTTCTTTGCAGATTATGGTAGGGAAAGATCTTATTATCTGAGGAAAACGGCATATAGTTGTTAGTTTTATGCTGGACTTTGGGTCTTCCAAAGAATCTTCCATCACCATTTCCACATCTAGACATTGTCTTGTAGAAATTACTCTTTGTAACCTAAATGGACATTTCACTAATCTGTCTCAGGATGAGTGCCCTAGTGCCCAATCTTAGAATATCTTCTTCATCTTGTAAGATAATTGAAACCTTGAGAAGTTGTTCTATGTGTTGGTTTTATTCATGTGGTATAAGTCCATGAATGCCTAATTGTTCCCCTTTTGTTTATCCCACAAACCATCTATGTGAGTGTTCTCAGTGGAAGACATCAACAAGTCATTTCAGATCTATTTAGTGTTGATTTGTGAAGAGTGGGGATGAAATTAAATGATGAATATGATTGTAAAGATTAATACAATGACTAACAAAATGCTTATAAGGTGCACAACTAAAACAAGTTCAAAAATTATATGTCTTAAATACTCAATCTTTGTACTGAGAAAGTTTATACTATTTTTTATTTGCATTATCTCTTCTATATGGTTGAGCACTAACTATAGCTTTGTTTTCTTTTACATATTATAGAGACCACAGAGAACTGAATTTGAAATGGAAAAGGTTGAAGGATACATAACATAATTGGTATGTAGTTTCTGAACTTATAGTTATCTTTTTTTACTATTTGCACATTATCTAAACATAGCTAAGAAACATCTTGAAAATCTCAACTTAAAAGATGGAGAAAGTAATAGATGTTGAGTTCTATCAAATAGATACAAAATCCATTATGCATGAAAACAATGACCAGGTATTTCATAACAACGTCGTTTTAAGATTAGATGCATTTGCTATACTACAGGAGATTGCCTCTTTGATGCATTTCAAGTTCTATTGCACTTCTATTATTCCTCGACTGAGCTACACAATGGATTGATAGATCATTTCTTGGCCTATTTATAAAATGGCAATGTTGAAGAATTAGACTCGTATCAATACAAATTGGCATCTTATTTTGTTTTCTAATTGCATGGAATACATGATGTTAGTACGTACCTTTCAAATATGTGGTTGTCTACATCTGCAACTCTTCCTCCACATGAGAGAGGACTTTGGGGAAATACATTTTGTATACGATGGATGGCCAAGTTGTTGAATATATCAACTACAATTTGGTCATTAACAAGAAAAATAAGATATCTACTATTTAACAAAACTGCATCTAGAGATCCATATTGCATCTTGTTCCATGATTTCAATCATTTAAGTGTTCATTATGAACCACTACTCTATAAAAATTTATCCATATTCAATCTTGGAGGATCTGATACTTACTTATCCCTCCCCTGTAAAGAACTTCAATCACAATGGAAATGAATTATGCATCATATTCACTCTCATGGATTGCACATAGCAACAACTGTTACATCTACTTGTGGAGATAACATGTTCAATGCAATTTTTTATTCGATAGCAATAGATTTTTATGTGCACTCAATGTGCCTTTACACTGTGCAATCCTTTTGCAATGCAATTATAGGTGACAATCAACAGGCATTTAACTGCTTGCATCAACACCTTCTACCATATCTCATAGAAAGTATGCTCACAATTGGAAGTTGGGAACAATACCTTGTAAACATGGCAATGTCATATGAGAAAGGAAATATAGAGGGTGGGACATTTTGTTTACAATGGATATCTATCATATCCAGAGTAAATATCCAAGTCTGGTCAACCGTTCCAGACATTACTAACCATTTCTTCTGTATTGATTCAAACTACAATCGGACAATTGACATCATATCGTCAAAAATAGATACGCCACATGTCCATTATCAACCTTTGATAATAAATACTTTCAGTTCAAGATTCATTGTCCATGCTAATTAAACCACATCAAATCTACATAAGCGTCACATATTGTCTAATCAGGATGAAACCCATCCCAATTGTCATCAGGTCATAGAGAGCTTAAACAAAAAACGTAGACTGCCTTATCACAACTTGAAAAAGGTCATATGTGAAAGAAATAAATGCAATGGTTCAATTCCTTCTAGACCCGTGAATTGTACGATCGATCATCATGAGGTGAAAGGGAGCTCAACCAAGAAACAGAAACTCACATATCACAACCTAAAAATATATGTGCGTGCACAACATGAGCACATTTACACACTTCCTATTGAACACAAACATCACATGTCCAATGAAAAAGATCATTACCATTTTCACCATCGATATGGTGAAGAGGAAATGCACGTAACAAATGTTGATTCCAGCTTCAACATGGCTTGTCAACAAGTGAAACTAGTTTCGAGTGGAAACCATAAGTTAGCCTACCACATGTTGAAAAAATAGATACTTTAGAGACACAGGTACATCTACATATCCCACAATGGTCATGATACTGAACGAGAGGGAAAAATCGCATATCATAAACTAGAGCCAACACT
>ML827763.1:0-29241 GCA_009831015.1 Picea engelmannii | reverse complement strand
TTCCCTGAGATATTGGGCCAAGTACTACTGTTGGACCTTGCACGTATATCAAAGAGCTATAACACAGGGAAAACCCTTGTCTGTAGAACCCTTGAATACCTAACCCTTGGGGACAGAAACATAAACAAATTAAAACATACAAGATCTATTGTCGTGCAACTATGTTTGGGTTTCCAAGTAAATACACATTTCTTTCTGGTTAAGCATTTAGGCATTTCCTCTCCGCAGTATTCTTTAGACCAAAGTATAACTCCGCAGGTGTAAAAAAAAAAAAAAACAAGTCTGGAAATTGTTTCACCATTATTTTAGACCTATTCCATTGGATTCATCTCTTCACCCTTCTCACATTCATCCATATCATTTTTTGGAAAAAAAATTGACCTCGCCCGCCCCTTTTCAGTTCCCCCATCCTCATGGCCCATACCCGTACCCAAGACTTGGAAGCTTTCTTCAACACGTTGCAATCTGGTCTCATCGAGACCTAACAAGAAGTGAAACAACTTAGTGCCAATGTTGTCGCCATCAATACAACCATGCAGTCCTCAATGGAGGAAATCAAACAAGACCTCACCACCAAGCTTGAATCATTCTTTTCGGCACTCTGCACCAAATTTCATATCCCTACAGATGACTCTTCCTCTTCCTCACATCCATAAACTGAAGGTTACCATTCCTTTCATTCTCATATATTTCAGAACCATCACTTTCAACGTGACCTACGCCTTTTGTGGGTGGATGTGACAAAATTTGATGGATCGGAATCCACTGGTTGGGTAACCCAAATGAAACATTATTTCTCTTTATACGACATTATAGATGAATTGGCCAAAATCCAGTATGGTGTTGTCCATCTAGAACATTGGCAATGGTGGCAATGGAGAAAAACTTCTTGTCAAGGGTATATTGCTTGGACACACTTTGTGGCAGAGATTTATGAAATCTTTGACACTGACACCAACCATTTGGGTCGTTTGGAAAAGTTGAAATAATTAGGAACAGTGGAAGACTTTATAATTGCCTTTGAGCACCTGGCTTTTAGAACAGAGGGCATGTCGGATGCCTTTTTCCGAGAGTGTTTTATCAGTGGCCTCACGGATGAGATTTGGGCCCATGTACTCATGGATCAGACTCAGAGTTGGGTGGAGGCTACTAAAAGAGATAAAGAAGCACAAAAGGTTGTATCTTCTCAAAACTAAAAACCCTCCTTTATCCCTCACCCTAAACCAGTAAATTCCACTACTCCCTCTGCTCCACTGAAGATCCAAAAATTGACCAGGGCTGAAATGGATGAATGCCAACTCAAAGGCCTTTGTTATAACTGTGATGAAAAATATTTCCTAGGCCACAAGTGTAAAGAACAAAATATTTTTATGGCCATCTCTGAGGATATTTCGGAAGAGGATGTAGAAACTCCCTTTGTGTCTAAGTCGCTTGAATCCACTGACATAACCCCTCCCTCAGACCATCCCAAAGTAGAACTAGTCATTTCCCTCAATGCTCTCACTGGCTTCTCTGCTCCCCAAACCCTCAAGCTAATTTGTCACATCAAGCATCAGAAAGTCATCATTCTAGTTGATAGTGGCAACACCCATAATTTTATTCATCACCGCATTGCGCAAGAAACTCATTGCTACATCCATGCCATCAATAATTTCCAAATCATGATTGCCAATGGTGGTTCCATGAAATGTGGAGGGCATTGTGAATGTGTGTCTCCAAATTGGTGTCTACCACCTGAAATCCCATATGTTTTCTATCGACATGGGAGGTTGTGGAATTGTGTTGGGTGTAGACTGGATAAGGACTTTGGGTCCCATTCTCATTGATTTTAAAGACTTAACCATGTAATTCGACCAGGAGGGCCACCGATATAAGTTCCAATTCATCAACGCCTATTCACTTGAGAACATTAGTTCCCATCGCATGGAAAATATGCTCCAAAAAGGTCATTCCAGTGTTATCGCCCAACTCCATGCCATACAATCAACAGAGACACCCTCGGTCTCGCAAGACCCCCAAGCCATCCTTTTTAAACATCAATTAGTCTTTTCCACTCCCCAAGGACTGCCTCCTTCCCATGGTGTTCATGATCATTCCATTCCCCTTATACCTGAAAGCCTTCCTCCCAATATCCTTTTATATCGTCAGCCCTTTTCCAGAAAAAATGAAATTGAGAAAATGGTCCAGGAACTCCTTAATGCAGGCGTTATCTGCTCTAGTATGAGCCCCTACTCTTCTCCTGTGGTCATGGTCTTGAAGAAAGAAGGTTCTTGGAGAATGTGTCTTGACTTTCGTGCGCTCAACAAACTCACCATCAAATAAAAATTCCCCATTCATGTCATTGATGACCTCCTAGATGAATTGAGTGGCGCCCAATTCTTCACTAAACTTGATCTTCATTCAGGATAACACCATATACGTATGAAAGAGGAAGACATTCCCAAGACTACTTTTAGAACTCATGAGAGCCACTATTAGTTTTTGGTCATGCCCTTTGGCTTGTGTAATGCCCCCTCCACCTTCCAAAATGTTAGAATATGAAAGATGTGTGCTTGTTTCAACATTGACAATACCCTTGTCACCCAACCATAGGCCGAAGCCACCCTCCGAGCACTTTAACCTTGACAGAGAATCATTCTGGAAACAAACCCTAGGTTAGATAGCCAAAAAATGGGTAGTGCACCTTTCCCAAAGAATATCACATCACAAAGAGTTGATCAGATAGTCCAAACCCTAGCCAAGAGATAGTCCAAGCGTAACTGCTAGCTGCAGCAGCTGCAATGGAAACTCTCCTCCAAACCTGCATAGAAACTAGGCAACTATAGTGTGCACAAGACTGGGCAAGGCAATTCTGAGACTGCCTACCAGAATGAGAACTGGCCTCCTGTATTTATACTAATTCTGGCTAACTTCCAGAGCCGACTTCTCATTCTGGGTATCTGTTTGTTCAGTATATAATATTATTTCAGGCCAACTTCTTCTCTTGGAGGCTAATAACCTAATATAAATTATCTTCTTGAGCCGACAAGTCTTCTACGGTTATTCTCCAACTCATTAGGGTTTCTTCTTGCTTCTCGGAGTATTCTATCCTTGTCAGGTTTACATGTGGAGGTAAATACCTCGCAAAACTACTATAATATCAGCACTCCCTCCTAGCTAGGGAGGTATTACAGGTAATGGTCTTTGAGCACTAAACATACCATTCACCCGGTAGCATCAACATAGTTATATAGACTAGATCATGAGCTCCATCATCATCATCAGCTGCATCATCTCTCAAAACCATACTCTGTCTAAGTAATTAGACATGATGCTCACTCCATAGAATGATACAAGAGCCATTCTTCTAATCTAGAAGAGTAAATGTTTTGAACCATTTTCTGTCTGGAAAATCTTTGTTCATCATTCATCTTGTTGATAATTATCTCCAATAAACTGCTTGATAGTCTTCAACAAAATCAGAACAAAATAGAACACAAATGTGTCTATCCATAGTAGTACATAACTACAATCCAGTGGTACACTACCACACCAAGTAGTAAACAAGTACTTGATCAGTAACGTATAGTCACGAACAGTGGAACTCATCCACCACAATAATATACATCTACTATCATACAATCTTCATAACAATCATATGATATCAACCTACACAGAAACAATGTTAAGATATAAAATGACTCACCTGGGCCAATATTTCACTCACATCTGTGAGATATGAAAGAATATCTGCCCTCGGAGTATAACAATGAGATATCTAGACTATTCTTCTAAATCAAGGAAGAATAATTGTCTTGTCTTCTGAGCTTGGACCATTCCCCACCTTGGGTCATTCTTCCTACACTAATCAAAGTGCACCCTGAAGAGAATGCATAAACCCTAAGGAATGTCTGTCCCTAATTGTTGAGCCTAGACCATTCCCCACCTTGGGCCATTCCTCCTACACTAATCAAAGTGCACCTTGGAGAGAATGTATAAACCCTAAGGAATGACTGTCCAGACTAGTTCCTTTATTAAAAACAAGAGGAAAATAGTGTTCTATATCAACATCCAAAACGAACCATTTCTCATGTTAACCACAATGAGAAATCAATGTTCGGCGAGGCAGGCTAGTATTCTTGATTAACCCTCAAGAAGAGAGACTTCCCTAGACCACTCCCCATGTTAAACACAATGGGAAGTTTCTATCTATGATACATCAGTAATCTAGACCATTTCCCATGTTAACCACAATGGGAAATCGTTGTCTTTCAGAAATCTCAATCCACTTTCCAAACATGAAAGAATCTATCCAGGCTGGACTATTTTTCAATGATTGTCTTCAATAATATTTTTAGTGCTCCCTCCCAACCTGGGAGTCATCTCTTCCTTTTTCAATAAGGAAGTCGTGTCCATGAGCTCCAGCTTGAGTATGCAAACTCTTTCATCCTCGATAGAAGCTTTACCAAAATCTCTGCTTATCTTCTCATCTATGGAGATATGTATTGGAGAACTTCTTTCTCCTTTCTAGACTTCATCGCGGATAATGTATTACTTGATTTCAAATGTAATTTAGTCTGGAACACTGATTTTTTGTGAAGGCTTCATGTAGCTCTAAACAATAGAGTATATCATTGTTGGAAAACAACTAACTAACATAAATTTTCTTTTCATAGATCATACCTTACATATTCACATACTCGACGCTGGGATGGTGTTGGCCTACCCTCTTGTGCAGACATTGCAAGTCTCTTTGTCGACTAAAGGATGGTACTAAATCACCCTCTATAGCCATTGCAATCCATTTTGTTCACTGCATATGTTTACCAAAGGGATAAGTTGTAAGCATGAAGGGTAGAAAAACAATTCTAGATCGGATCCCAGTGAAAAAGGTGTAAAGACAAATGGGAATGCGTAAGGTAACAAATAGATTAGGAATGTGACAAATGGCTTGTAGATGTGGGAAAATTTGAGGACCTTATCTCTTGTGTGGATAGTTATTATTTGCATGGATGAGGTATGGTTAACAACATATCAGGGTTTGTAGCATGGTGGACACTTGGCACCGATTGTTAAGGTCCTAACCCACACATAGGTAGAACAATATATTTGAATATAATAAAGGTCAATATTAATAAGGCCTTTCAATAAAATAGAATAAAGAAAATGTAAGAATACCTAATCGAAGCTTCTACTTCTAGAAGGATCTTCCTCTAGATGCTTCTTTTTAGTATAAATAGGAGTCGAGGGTATGAGCACCCTAGCTTGGATATTATTGTAATAGAGATCTCCTCAACTAGAGGTTTCCCCCTCGAAGTGGCTCCTGAACATTTCTTTCAGATTCAAAGTGTTATTTCTATTATTATTCTCATGTTGTTTGAGTGTTATTGTGGTGAATGTCCTGGTTATATTGTTGTTATTCTGCCATTACTAGCATTTTATTTCTTTTCTGCATATATTTTATATCTAGTGTATTACAAGTGGTATCATAGCACTTTCCTCGGTAGAACGTGTGTGTTAATTTTTTTTTTTAGGGTAGAGACATATTCCAGCGTCTTTAAGCCACAGAGATCTATCGTTACACACATAAACCCACAGTTGAGGGATTCATGCACGCAGAAAATACAAGTGGTACTTACGCACACATCTGTTGGCCATCCTTGTAACCCCTGTTGGTACCCATTCGAGTCGTAGCATATTATAAAACAATTGTTTATGAATCATCCTAGATTACCTGAAGCCCTACTTAGATAAACCTATCGATCATCTGACTACTATAGTGTCATCGAGAACAACACTCGGGAAGATACTCTCTAGTACCTAGGTAGTTGGGTAGTATGGCTAAGGGTACGGTCTATCCTCCTTAGTTAGTTCCCTGAGATATTGGGCCAAGTACTACTATTGGACCTTGCATGTATATCAGAGAGCTATAACACAGGGAAAACCCTTGTCTGTAGAACCCTTGAATACCTAACCCTTGGGGACAGAAACATAAACAAATTAAAACATACAAGATCTATTGTCGCGCAACTATGTTCGGGTTGCCAAGTAAATACACATTTCTTTCTGGTTAATCATTTAGGCATTTCCTCTCTGCAGTATTCTTCAGACCAGACTATAACTCCGTAGGTGTAAAAAAAAAAAAAAACAAGTCTGGAAATTGTTTCACCATTATTTTAGACCTATTCCATTGGATTCATCTCTTCACCCTTCTCACATTCATCCATATCATTTTTTGGCAAAAATTTTGACCCTGCCCGCCCCTTTTCAGTTCCCCCATCCTCATGGCCCATACTCGTACCCAAGACATGGAAGCTTACTTCAACACGTTGCAATCTGGTCTCATCGAGACCCAACAAGAAGTGAAACAACTTAGTGCCAATGTTGTCGCCATTCCTCTTCCTCACCTCCACAAACTAAAGGTTACCATTCCTCTCATTCTCATAAATTTCAGAACCATCACTTTCAACGTGACCTATGCCTTTTGTGGGTGGATGTGATCAAATGTGATGGATCGGACCCCACTGGTTGGGTAACCCAAATGAAACATTATTTCTCTTTATATGACATTATAGATGAATTGGCCAAAATCCGGTATGGTGTTGTCCATCTAGAACATTGGCAATGGTGGCAGTGGAGAAAAACTTCTTGTTAAGGGTATATTGCTTGGACACACTTTGTGGCAGAGCTTTATGAACTCTTTGACACTGAAACCAACCATTTGGGTTGTTTGAAAAAGTTTAAATAATTAGGAACAGTGGAAGACTTTATAATTGCCTTTGAGCGCCTGGCTTTTAGAACAGAGGGCATGTCGGATGCCTTTCTTTGAGAGTGTTTTATCAATGGCCTCAAGGATGAGATTTGGGCCCATGTCCTCATGGATCAGACTCAGAGTTGGGTGGAGGCTACTAAAAGAGATAAAGAAGAACAAAAGGTTGTAGCTTCTTAAACCTAAAAACCCTCCTTTATCCCTCACCCTAAACCAGTAAATTCCACTACTCCCTCTGCTCCACTAAAGATCCAAAAATTGACCAGGGATGAAATGGATGAATGCCAACTCAAATTCCTTTGTTATAACTGTGATGAAAAATATTTCCCGAGCCACAAGTGTAAAGAACAAAATATTTTTATGGCCATCTCTGAGGATATTTCGGAAGAGGATGTAGAAACTCCCTTTGTGTCTAAGTCACTTGAATCCACTGACATAACCTCTCCCTCAGACCATCCCAAAGTAGAACTGGTCATTTCCCTCAATTCTCTCACTGTCTTCTCTTCTCCCCAAACCCTCAAGCTAATTTTTTACATCAAGCGTCAGAAGGTCATCATTCTGGTTCATAGTGGCAACACCCATAATTTTATTCATCGCTGCATTGCCCAAGAAACTCATTGCTACGTCCATGCCATTAATAATTTCCAAATCATGATTGCCAATGGTGGTTCCACGAAATGTGGAGGGCATTGTGAAAATGTGTGTCTCCAAATTGGTGTCTACCACCTGAAATCCCATATGTTTTCTATCGACATGGGAGGTTGTGGCATTGTGTTGTGTGTAGACTGGATAAGGACTTTGGGTCCCATTCTCATTGATTTTAAAGACTTAACCATGCAATTTGACCAGGAGGGCCACCAATATAAGTTCCAATTAATCACCGCATATTCACTTGAGATCATTAGTTCCCATCGCATGGAAAATATGCTCCAAAAAGGTCATTCCAGTGTTATTGCCCAACTCCATGCCATACAAGCAACAGAGACACCCTCGGTCCTACAAGACCTTCAAGCCATCCTTTTTAAACATCAATTAGTCTTTTCCACTCCCCAAAGAATCCCTCCTTCCCGTAGTGTTCATGATCATTGCATTCCCCTTAGACCTGAAAGCCTTCCTCCCAATATCCTTCTATATCGTCACCCCTTTTCCCAAAAAAATGAAATTGAGAAAATGGTCTAGGAACTCCTTAATGCAGGCGTTATCTACTCTAGTATGAGCCCCTACTCTTCTCCTATGGTCATAGTCCTGAAGAAAGAAGTTTCTTGGAGAATGTGTCTTGACTTTCGTGCCCTCAACAAACTCACCATCAAATACAAATTCCCCATTCCTGTCATTGATGACCTCCTAGATGAATTCTTCACTAAACTTGATCTTCATTCAGGATAACACCATATACGTATGAAAGAGGCAGACATTCCCAAGACTGCTTTTAGAACTCATGAGGGACACTATGAGTTTTTGGTCATGCTTTTTGGCTTGTGTAATTCCCCCTCCACCTTCCAAAATGTTAGAATATGAAAGATGTGTGCTCGTTTTACCATTGACAATACCCTTGTAACCCAACCATAGGCCGAATCCACCCTCTGAGCACCTTAACCTTGACAGAGAATCATTCCAGAAGCAAACCCTAGGTTAGATAGCCAAAAAATAGGTAGTGCACCTTTCCCCAAGAATATCACATCACAAAGAGTTGATCAGATAGTCCAAACCCTAGCCAAGGAATAGTCCAAGTGTAACTGCTAGCTGCAGCAGCTGCAATGGCAACTCTCCTCCAAACCTTTACAGAAACTGGGCAACTATAGTGCGCACAAGACTGGGCTAGGCAATTTTGAGACTGCCTACCAAAATGAGAACTAGCCTCCTATATTTATACTAATTCTGGCTAACTTCCAGGGCCAACTTCTCATTCTGGGTATCTGTCTGTTCAGTATATAATATTATTTCAGGCCAAATTCTTCTCTTGGAGGCTAATAACCTAATATAAATTATATTCTTGAGCCGACAAGTCTTCTAGGGTTATTAGAAAACTCATTAGGGTTTCTTTTTTCTTCCCAGAGTATTCTATCCTTGTCAGGTTTACAGATGGAGGTAAATACCTCCTGCAACTACCATAATATCAACACTCCCTCCTAGCTAGGGAGGTATTAGAGGTAATGGTCTTTGAGCACAAAACATACCATTCACCCGGTAGCATCAACATAGTTATATAGACTAGATCATGAGCACCATCATCATCATCAACTGCATCATCTCTCGAAACCATACTCTGTCTGAGTAATCAGACATGATGCTCACTCCATAGAATGATACAAGAGCCATTCTTCTAATCTAGAAGAGTAAATGTTCTGAACCATTTTCTGTCTGGAAAATCTTTGTTCATCATTCATCTTGCTGATAATTATTTCCAATAAATTGCTTGATAGTCTTCAAGGTAATTAGAACAAAATAGAACACAAYTGTGTCTATCCATAGTAGTACATAAATACAATCTAGTGGTACACTACCACACCAAGTAGAAAACAAGTACTTGATTAGTAACRTATAGTCACAAATAGTGGAACACATCCACCACAATAGTATACATCTACTGTCATACAATCTTCATAACAATCATATGATATCAACCTGCACAGAAACAATGTTATGATATAAAATGACTCATCTGGGCCAATATTTCACTCACGTCTGTGAGATATGAAAGAATATTTGACCTCAGAGTAGAACAATGAGATATATGGACTATTCTTCTCAAGCAAGGAAGAATAATTGTCTTGTCTTCTGAACCTAGACCATTCCCACCCTAGGCCATTCTTCCTACACTAATCAATGTGCACCCTGGAGAGAATGTATAAACCCTAAGGAATGTTTGTCCCTGATTGTTGAGCCTGGACCATTCCCCACCCTGGGCCATTCCTCCTACACGAATCAAAGTGCACCCTGGAGAGAATGTATAAACCCTAAGGAATGACTATCTAGACCAGTTCCTCTGTTAACCACAAGAGGAAAATACTGTCCTATATCAACCTCCAAAACATACCATTTCTCATGTTAACCATAATGAGAAATCAATGTCTGGTGAGGCAGGCAAGTCTTCTTGATTAACCCTCAAGAAGAGAGACTTCCCTAGACCACTCCCTATGCTAACCATAATGAGAAGTCGTTGTCTATGATACATCAACCATATGGACCATTTCCCGTGTTAACCACAATGGGAAATTGTTGTCCATTAGAAATCTCAATCCACTTTCCGAACATGAAAGAATCTATCCAATATGGACTATTTTTCAATGAATGTCTTCAATAATATTTTTAGTTCTCCCTCCCAACATGGGAGTCATCTCTTCCTTTTTCAATAAGGAATTCGTGTCCATGAGCTCCAAATTGAGTATGCAAACTCTTTCATCCTCGATATAAGCTTTACCAAAATGTCTACTTATCTTCTCATCTGTGGAGATATGTATTGGAGAACCACTTTCTCCTTTCTGGACTTCATCATGGATAATGTAATGCTTGATTTCAAATGTAATTTAGTCTGGAACACTGACTTTCTGTGAAGGCTTCATGTAGCTCTAAACAATAGAGTATATTATTTTTGGAAAATTGGAACATATCCATGTGGCACTTCTTCTGTCATCATGATCTTTGATCTACTGAGTAATCATCTTGATGTTATAGGAAATCTTCACCGCGCTTCTGTTGTGCACTGGAGGTTCTCCACGAAGTTATCTTCTTCTATCTGCATACAAGGGTCTCTTTCTGGTATGCCTCAAAGTCTTGAGATTTCTTTTTCATACGCTCTTTATTCAATTTCTCTGGAGAATATTCTTTACATTCATCTGATGTAGAACTCCAACTTATGGATGTTGCAGATGATATAATGACTCATGTAGAGATAAGTTTGGTTTACTGGAACAAGTAATCATCATAGTCTTCTCCCTCCATCTGGGAGAACCTCTAGTTCTAGATATCGCAATGCTTTCATTCATAAGTCTTCCATAGACTGTTCTTTATCATGAATTTCAGTTCTTCTGCTTGATTTATTTTAGTGAGTTCATATCAGGCTGGTAATCTTGTGATTCTTGATACAATGTCTGGTTGTTCTAGTTTCTCTTTTTTTCTTGGAATATTCATGTTCTTCTTCATGTTTTTCTTTATCTCTTGGGTCCATGGAGTTTCTTATAGATTCCATGCCCTAGAGATTCCACTTCTTCCTTTCATCATAGGATCACAGATCTAGATGGACAACTAGGGATACTTTAAGGCTTCTCTTCGAAGAAGACATATTTTGAGATTGAACTGGATATGTACTGTCTTTCATGGCTACTATCATGGATATATATTTCATCATATTCTATGGATCATAGGATTATCTCCCTCCTAATTATTTCTTCATGTATGAGTGCATATAATCGGCTCCCTCTGTCTAACAGAGTCCACGCTTCTATATGCATCCTTATTGTCTCTGCAATATACAATTGGCTCTCTCTGTTTAACATAGTCCATGCTTCCATCTTGTTGTCTTCTACAAAATGTCATAAGTCTTTCTCCAATTCCTCTTGATTGTTGACTTCTAAGTCTCTTCATGATTGATTCGTCTTATCTTGCAGTAGCTTCCACATGATTTGTATTTCATCCTTTCATGTGTATTATCTAATGATATTCATCCTTATCTTGTTTTTCTTTCATAGGTATAGTTCTTCTTGGAACACATTATCTTCTAGAAGATGGATATACAAGATATGTACAGAGACGATGAAAACAAAATATGTACAAGAAATAAGAAGAGTTCTCCATCTACTCTCTCAGCACCAACTTTTCTTGAAACAGTCTAAATGTTCTTTTGGCACCTCAAAAGTAGAATACTTGGGTCATATGGTTGGAAAATATGGCATCAGGGTGGATCCTAAAAAGATTGAAGTTGTGCAAGACTGGCCTCACCCAAAGACTCTTAAGAGCTTGCATGAAATTTTGGGCTTAACAGGGTATTATCGCAAGTTTATTAAGAATTATGGGAAGATTGCAACACCCCTCAGTGCTCTCCTAAAAAAGAACTCTTTCACTTGGACTCCAGCCACTACTCAATATTTGCAAATGTTGAATATGGCCATGTGCACCACTCCAGTCCTCACCCTTCCCGATTTCACAAATACCTTTGTGTTTGAATGTGATGCCTCAGGGAAAGGAATTGGTGATGTCCTGATGCAAGAGGGTCGATCGTTCGCCTTTACTAGCAAGCAACTATCTAAAAGAAATATGGGAAAATCCATCTATGAAAAGGAAATTTTGGATATTCTACATGTCCTTGATCTATTTCACCCTTATCTATTGGGGCAATGATTCCAAATTAAGACAGACCATCAAAGCCTCAAGTATTTTCTGGAACAACACATTTCCTCCCCAGAACAACAAAAATGGGTGACTAAACTCTTTGGATATGATTATGAGATAGTTTACAAGAAATGCAGAGACAATGTGGTTGTGGATGCACTTTCCCAAAAATATGAAGATGAAGGATCCCTTTTGTCTCTTTCATTCATTGTATCATATTGGCTCCAAGTCATTCACCAGGAATATCTACAAGATCCCAAAAGTTCACAGTTGATCCAACAATTGCATTCCAATGCTCCAGCTTCCCCAGGGTACTCTTGGCTCCATGATGAACTTCGATACAAAGTTCATTTGTATCTAAGTAAACAATCCAAGCTTAAATCCACAGTACTTTCTGAGCTTCATGCTACACCCACAGCAAGGCACTTCGGGTTCACCAAAACCTACGATAGGGTCAAACGTTCTTTTTTCTAGGATGGTATGAAATAGGATATTCATAATTTTGTAGTTGAATGTGATGTGTGTCAATGCAACAAGGGAGAAACAATCAAATATATGGGCACACTACAACTACTCCCGATTCCCCCTTCTATTTGGAAGGATATCTCTATGGATTTTATTACTAGCTTACCCAAATCAGGAAATAAATTAGTCATCATGGTGGTTGTTCATCGCCTTTCCAAATATGCTCATTTATGTTCCCTTCAACACCTGTTTACATCACCGATGGTGGCTCAAATTTTCATGGATCAAGTCTTCAAGCTTCATGGCATGCCACACTCTATTGTTTTTTATCACGACCCAACTTTCACAACCAATTTTTGGCAAGAACTGTTCAAGATATAAGGCACTCAATTGCATCTCATCACAGCTTATCATCCCCAGATTCATGGCCAAACGGAAGTTGTCAACAAGTGTTTGGAAACATATTTGAGGTGTTTTGCCTCAGAAAAGAAAAATTAGTGGGCTCAATGGTTACCCCTAGCTGAATGGTGGTACAACACTTCATACCATACAACTACATGCATGACTCCTTTTGAAGTAGTATATGGACAGAAGCCACCTTTAGTTCTCTCATACTTACCAAGTAGCTCGAAGGTCTAGACGGTTGACCTAACACTTATAGCTCGAGAGTCTATTCTCTATACCCTCAAAGATAATTTGGTCATGTCACAAAATTGCATGAAGAAACAAGCAGATCAAGGTCACTCTAAACACCAATTTGCAGAAGAAGATCATGTGTTTCTTCGTCTACAACCTTACAAGAAAAATTCCCTCAAGGTGGAGCATTGTCAGAAGCTAGCGTCCAAATTTTATGGTCCTTATACTGTTCTCAAGCATGTGGGACAAGTATCCGATCAGTTATCTTTTCCCAGGAATTCAAAGCTACATCATTTTTTTCATGTTTCATGATTAAAGAAGGCGATTGGAGCTAAGTGCCAAATTCAAACCAACCTTCCAGAGTTAGCTAAAGAAGGATCCATTTGGCTACATCAAGAAGCAATTTTGGACTAGCATGAGCGTCTCCTATGTTAGAGAATCATCAAGGAAGAGCTACTCTAGTGGAAAGAGACAACTCCAGCAGACGCCACTTGGGAACCAACTACCATTCTGTAAGAATTTCCTCATCTCAAGCCTTGAGGACAAGGTTGCTTTTAAGGGGGAGGACATGTCAGGGTCCTAACCTGCACATAGGTGGAACCATATTCAGATGTAATAAAGGTCAATATTAATAAGGCCTTTCAATAAAATAGAATAAGGCGGATGTAAGAAGAGCTAATAGAAGATTCTACTTCTAGAAGGATCTTCCTCTAGATGCTTATTTTTAGTATAAATAGGATTCGAGGGTATGAGAACCCTAGCTTGGATATTATTGTAATAGAGCTCTACTCAACTGGAGATTTCCCCCTCAAAGAGGCCCATGAACATTTCTTTCATATTCAAAGTGCTATTTCTGTTATTATTCTCATATTGTTTCAGTGTTATTGTGGTGAATGTTCTGGTTATATTGTTTTTATTCTACCATTACTAGCATTTTATTTTTGTTCTGCATACATTTTATATCTGGTATATTACACCGACGATCTTTGGTTATTGTTTATGTTTGATTAAATTAGTCTATCTAGTTGTCTTTCGGAGTCCCACATGCATGGTGGCTAGCCTACAATTATTGCACATGTCCGTACTACTCTCGGTCTGTACTTCTCTGGGATTTGTACAAAATTTGCATTCAAAAACTACGAAAGTGTTGAATAGCAGAAGTTTTGAAATCCTTGATAAGTATGGTTAAAGTAATATCGGGTTAATTAATAGTAGGCACAATTTAATGACTCCGGGAGAAAGTCACTTAGGGAGACTTTCATGCTTCACATTTAAAAACTCCCAAAACCCGAATCGATGCCATGTCTAAGTATGGTTAGAATAATTCCAAAATTTGGCATAATGATAAAACTTTAGCAGGGGTGCTAAAGTAACAAGGTCACCTAGATCACAATTTGCAAAAGTGATCGACATCTCAGATTCATTTAGGAAATAAGAGGTGCTCGAATGTTAATCTCCTTGATGTGTAAACATTCAGTTATCTCCAGTGGCCTCAAACAATGCACAAGCATGTCAATGTGTGATACAAAACCCACCTCTATCACAACCATAATGACATACAACAAAGGAAATGGGATGTTCTCGTCATCTTTTTGTTCCTGAAACCATATGTTTAGTGCATTTTATAGGTTGTCCCCTTCCATTCACATATTCCCACTTTCATGTCCCAGACATCATACCATATCTCTTTGGAAAATGGCAGTGCACAGGGATTTGTCAGACGAATTCAGAGTTTTCATTATGGAGAAAACATCTGCGAGGACCTTGTCATCCCTTCTTTGCAGATTATGGTAGGGAAAGATCTTATTCTCTGAGGAAAATGACATATAGTTGTTAGTTTTATGCTGGACTTTGGGTCTTCCAAAGAATCTTCCATCACCATTTCCACATATAGACGTTGTCTTGTAGAAATTATTCTCTGTAACCTAAATGGACATTTCACTAATCTATCTCGGGATGAGTGCCCTAGTGCCCAATCTTAGAATATCTTCTTCATCTTGTAAGATAATTGAAACATATTAGAAATTTATCTTCTTCATCTTGTAAGATGTTTGAAACCTTGAGAAGTTGTTCTATGTGTTGGTTTTATTCATGTGGTATAAGTCCATGAACGCCTAATTCTTCCCCTTTTTGTTTATCCCACAGACCATCTATGTGAGTGTTCTGAGTGGAAGACATCAACAAGTCATTTTAGATCTATTTAGTGTTGATTTGTGAAGAGTGGGGATGAAATTAAATGATGAATATGATTGTAAAGATATATACAATGACTAACAAAATGCTTGTAAGGTGCATAACTAAAACAAGTTCAAAAATTATATGAGCAAGTTTATACTATTTTGTATTTGCATTATCTCTTCTATATGGTTGAGCACTAACTATAGCTTTGTTTTTGTTTTACATATTATAGCAACCACAGAGAATTGAATTTGAAACGAAAAAGGTTGAAGGATACATAAAATAATTGGTATGCAGTTTCTGAACTTATAGTTATATTTTTTTTCTATTTGCACATTATCTAAACATATCTAAGAAACATCTTGAAAATCTCAACTTAAAAGATGGAGAAAGTAATAGATGTTGGGTTCTATCAAATAGATACAAAATCCATTATGCATGAAAACAATGACCAGGTATTCCATAACAATGTCGTTTTAAGATTAGATGCATTTGCGTATACTGCGGGAGATTGCCTCTTCGATGCATTTCAAGTTCTATTTCACTTATGTTATTCCTTGACCGAGCTACACAATGGATTGATAGATCATTTCTTGGCCTATTTATAAAATGGCAACGTTGAAGAATTAGACTCGTATCAATAAAAATTGGAAACTTATTTTCTTTTCTAATTGCATGGAATACATTATGTTAGTACGTACATTTCAAATATGTGGTTGTCTACATCTGCAAATCTTCCTCCACATGAGAGAGGAATTTGGGGAGATACATTTTGTATACGGTGGCTGGCCAAGTGGTTGAATACATCAATTACAATTTGGTCATTAACAAGAAAAAGAAGATATCTACTATTTAGCAAAACTGCATCTAGAGATCCATATTGCATCTTGTTCCATGATGTCAATCCTTTAAGTGTTCATTATGAACCACTACTCTATAAAAAATTATCCACATTCAATCTTGGAGGATCTGATACTTACTTATCCCTCCCCTGTAAAGAACTTCAATCACAATGGAAATGAATTATGCATCATATACACTCTCATGGATTGCACATAGCAACAACTATTACATCTACTTGTGGAGATAACATGTTCAATGCAATTTTTTATTCAATAGAAACATATTTTTATGTGCACTCAATGTGCCTTTACACTGTGCAATCCTTTTGCAATGAAATTATAAGTGACAGTCAACAGGCATTTAACTGCTTGCATCAACACCTTTTGCCATATCTCATAGAAAGTATGCTGACAATTGGAAGTTGGCAACAATACCTTGTAAACATGGCAATGTCATATGAGAAAGGAAATATAGAGGGTGGGACATTTTGTTTACAATGGATATCTATCATATTCAGAGTAAATATCCAAGTCTGGTCAACCCTTCCAGACATTACTGACCATTTCTTTTTTATTGATTCAAACTACAATCGGACAATTGACATCATATCGTCGAAAATAGATATGCCACATGTCCATTATCAGCCTTTGATAATAAATACTTTCAGTTCAATATTCATTGTCCATGCTAACTAAACCACATTGAATCTACATAAGCGTCACATATTGTCTAATCAGGATGAAACCCATCCCAATTGTCATCAGGTCATAGAGAGCTTAAACAAAAAACGTAGACTACCTTATCACAACTTGAAAAAGGTCATATGTGAAAGAAAGAAATACAATGGTTCACTTCCTTCTAGACCTCTGAATTGTACGATCGATCATCATGAGGTGAAAGGGAGCTCGACTGAGAAACTCAAACGCACATATCAAAACCTAAAAATATATGTGCATGCACAACACGAGCACATTTACACACTTCCTATTGAACACAAACATCACATGTCCAATGAAAAATATCATTACCATTTTCACCACCAATATGGTGAAGAGGAAATGCACGTAACAAATTTCGATTCCAGCTTCAACATGGCTTGTCAACAAGTGAAAATAGTTTCGAGTGGAAACCATAAGTTAGCCTACCACATGTTGAAAAAATAGATACGTTAGAGACACAGGTGCATCTACATATCCCACAATGGTCATGATACTAAATGAGAGGGAAAAATCACATATCATAAACTAGAGCCAACATTGTGCAATGTTATCATTTAAAACCAAAAAACACTTGCTACACATCCTTGTCTAGGAAGGAGAGATGCAAAGCATACCTATATCAAACAAATCAAACACACTCCTTCCATTGCATGTGCGATTTGCGAAGAAATTAATTTTGCAAAAAACCCTAAGTCTTTCACCCTTGACTTGCAAAAATAATACATTAGATTGACACTAAATGATAGAACATTTTCCACTAGAAAAATTTGTCTTCCATCCAAACGATCACTTGAAAAGGGAAAATTTCCATAATTTTCAACACCCGACCAAATAAGATGTAACACACCACTACCAGACGTAAGTAAACTTACATAACTTGAAGAGAGACTTTTGTCTCTGCGAATTTCATTTGTACAAATCAGACCATGGGGCTATAAACGACCCCAAATGGGACTAACAAGATCAATTATTAATGTGCATGTCCAACTAGATGTTGTGCAAAAAGAACTGCCACAATTCATGAGCAAAACAATGAAAATTGTTGTAGCTCTCAAAAGACGTTTGTAGTACAATAATGCATACCACATAGGTAGAGTGTGTGTGCACATTGTCATGAAATCATTAAAATAATTATGTTATAGGACCCTGTATAAAGCAAAAAATATTTGTATAAATGATAACTAGAACCATGTTCTTGAAAAAGGAAATGACAACTTTGCACAAACTTTTGACACTACTAGTGAATTTGATACAAGTGATGAATCAGATAATGAAATACATGTTGAAACATTGTTACATGGATTCACTGACTCACAACGCATTCATGACTTTCAAGACAAGATTGTCAAAATTGCACCTGCTGAAGGGAAACATCCACTTGGAATATTCAAGGACAAATTTGCTGAGGAAATGAAATTCCCAAGACTGTTCTATGGAGATCCATGTGCGAGTGACATCACAGAACAATTCAGCTACCAAAAAATAGTTCGATGGGAACTGCTACATTCAAGCGGTGACTTCTCCCGTTACATAAACAAATTGTTTTTCAAAACAATGCACATAATAATTGAGAAAGTGCTCTCTTGCATGTGGGTGCGAATAAGAAAAGGCCAACTATGAGGAAGAAATTTATTGGCCATATATGTCAAGTACAAAGTAAAAATAGAAAAAATCCTAAAATACGATATTGGATACATAGATTTCAAAAACATTCGCATCTCTCCTGACTACTTGCAACAAAACAAGAAAACTATATTTTCAATGATCCAACAATTGGGACCCCAAAATTTTTTCATCACATTTACAAGTGCAAAGCATCACTGGGATACATTGGTGACTACGATGTCTACATTATATAGGAACAAGGAAAGGAAAAAACAAAATGATATATTGGAAAATGATCACATTGAATACCTCATAATAAAAGACCCAGTGACATGTACTCATCACTATAGACAGAAACAAAATGCTTTGAGGCAATTGATATGTCATGATGAAACATTCTTCGTAAAAATATCAGACTACTGTTTTGTGACTGAGTTCCAAAATAGAGGGAGTGAGCATTAACACACATTGTTATGGATAGAAGGTGCATCGGTCTATGGAAATGACAACAACTCACAAATTGAGCAGTTTCTGGACAAATACATAATATGCAACACGGACCTTTTGGATCCAGAACTTGGAAAACTTCATTACATTAACATCAAGAAGCTATAAAAAATAAAAGAATTCACATTGCATATACAACTTCCCTGTGTTTCCAATGAGAACAACAAGAATCATAGAACCAATTAGTTTAGAGGACAATGTTCTCATTGAGAAATCAAAATCTTTGTTCACATTTCTAGAACAACATGACTTCAGTGACTTAATGAGATTTGAATACTTCTTGGTAGAACTAAATCTAACAAAAGATGAGTACATCCAAGTGATATAATATACATTTAAACAACCAAAAATTTTCCTTAAACAAAAATTTGGCATATGTTGGTCTACTTCTCTCCTATTTTGTCTGAGTTTGTATTGACCCAAGGTTCATGTTTGTTCAGGTTTCCAAAAAAGCCTATAAAACTATTGGCCCTCATAGTAAAATAGAAGGCAATGCAACACACCGAATGCAATACGTTGTCTCACCCGAGATAGCTTTAATGGGTGTCTGTAATACTCATGTGTTTACAGCCTAGGATTGAGTGTGAGATATGAGAACTGTATATTGAACCACTATTATAATTTGTATCCACAATGTGTTAATATTATGGTAGCTTCGGGAGGTATGAACCTCTATTGTGACCTATGACGAGACTATAATCCTCCGGAAGGAAGCAAAGAATTGAAGGAAACCCTATACAAGTTGTCGGCTGAACAAATATATTTATATTGAATTTATTGATTCCCAGAAGGAGAAGTCGACCCCAGTTAGACTGGCCAATCCACTATAAATATAGGGCACCAGTTTCAATATTACACATCTTAGCAGTTGCAGTGAGAGCTAAATCTACGCAGGCAGTTGCAGGCAGCAGTAGTTTGGTGTGCAAGTTTCTGGGAGAGCTAGGAAAGTGGTGTGCTAGCTTTTGGGTGGGATCATCTATTCAGTTTAGTTTCTATTCTCTTTCTTGGTGCATTTAGATTCTCTTGTCTATTTATTACAGCCAATATTCTCTTCTCGGTCAAGGTCAAGGTGCTCGGAGGGTGGCTTCGGCCTGTGGTTGGGTGACAAGGGTATCGTTAATGGCTAAATGAGCACAATCCTCTATATTCTAACACATTATGGGCCCACACCCCCTTTAGTCATCCTAAAACACTGGAAGGAAACATAACCGCTAGGTATTGAGCTCATTGAGGAACTGCCACTAGGGTTACTAGTAGGAGCAGCTTCCAAAGAACTACAGCTATGGTTACTAGTAGTAGCAGTTGTAGAAACCCTACTTCTTAGATCCAGCACCTTGTGATGGAGCATCTTGATCAAGGAGAAGATATCCAGATTCTCCCTAACTCAATGCACCTATTGACTTTCTCAAAAGAGAGAAATGACACAGTTGAATTTTTGGATCAAGGCATGACCAGTTATCAGTCAACCGAAGACATGTGCGAAACAATCAGTCTCTTACATTACTCAGCACTTACCAGGACAATTGAAGATGATATTTGGATAATCGACAGTGGAGCTTCCAGGCACATGACGAGAGATCAAGCTAGACTCTCAGATCTAAATGAGAGAAAGACATTGTACAAAGTGGAGCTTGGAGACAAAATCACCTACCCTGTCGAAGGATTTGGATAAGCCTCCATCAAATTGGAATCAGGTAATCATGCTCACTTAAGAAATGTTCTATATATACCTAGTTTAGAAAAGAATCTTGTATCAATATCATGTTTAGAAGACAAAGGAAACAGAATAGCCTTCATAGATGAAAAGGTGTTATCATGGCATAAATATTCTAGCATAGAAGATGCTAGGGTTATTGGAAAATGTGAAGGGAATCTATATAGACTACTAGAACAAAATGAAGAATCCCTAGTACATGACGAAGTCAACCCTAATGAGCTTTGGCAAAAAAGGTACACTCATATAAATTATCAAGCACTACCTTTCCTCAGGAAGATGGTTGAAGGGATACCAGAATTAAAGTCTACACATGAAGGAATTTGCAAGGGATGTGCCCTTGGGAAGAACATCAAGAAACCATTCCCAAGAAGCAACAACAGATCTAAGGAAATCCTAGATCTAATACACTCAGATGTTTGCGGTCCAATGCCAGTCAAATCTTTAGGAGGATCTCTCTACTATGTAACATTCATAGATGACTATTCAAGGAAGATGTGGATATACCTACTGAAGTCAAAAGATGAAGTATTCAGCAAGTTCCAAGAATTCAAGGCAGAAATAGAAAACCTTACAAACAAGAAGATGAAGACATTAAGAACAGATAATGGAGGAGAATACACCTCAAAGGAGTTCGTTTCATTCTGCAAATAAGTAGGGATTAGGAGGGAGATAAATGTTCCTCATAATCCTCAACAAAATGGTCTAGCAGAAAGAAAGAACAGGTCCATCGAAGAAACAGTAAAAGCCCTATTAAACGATCAAGATCTATCCATGTTTCTATGGGGAGAAGCAGCAATGATGGAAATATACGTACAGAACAAAATCCCTCATCGCATATTAAAGGACATGATACTAGAAGAAGCATTCTTAAGTAAGAAACCTAACGTAGAAAACTTAAGAATATTTGGATGTCAAGTTTATTCTCATATTACCAAAGATAAAAGAAATAAACTAGAACCCTCAGGAAATAAAGGGATATTCATGGGATATAGTGATTCATCCAAATCCTACAGAATTTATATTCCATGTCAACACAAGATAGAAGTAAGCAGAGACGTAACATTCAATGAAATAATGGCCTTAAGAAAATCTATTGAAGAAACTATAGAAGAAGAAAAAATTGAAGAACAAAATGAAGAAAACACAGAAGGTGAAAATAACGAAAAGGATCAACCTAATAATCCTATGGAGATATGTGAGAATGTTGATCCAGATAATATACCAAAGAACAAGAAATGACCAGATTGGCTTGAAGCCACCTTACAAGATGCAAAAAGAATCAAGGTTCCAGAAGGAACATCCATTAAAACTTAAAGACCGAAAAGATTCTCAAGTTATGCAACATACATGACAAAGCTTCTAGATGAAGAACCTACTACGTTTGAAGAAGAAGTTAAAAGGGGAAAATGGAAAGAATCCATGGCAGAAGAACATCAGTCCATTATGAAAAATGAAGTATGGGAAATTGTACCTAGACCTAAAGAGAAATTAGTTGTAACTTCAAAATGGGTATACAAGATCAAACATGTAGCAGATGGAAGCGTGGATAAATACAAGGCAAGATTCATGGCCAGAGGGTTCTCCCAGAAGGAGGGAGAAGACTATGATGAAACCTTTGCTCCGGTGGCAAGGTATACCTCCATCAGATCTATCATATCTCTTGTCGCTTCCATGGGATGGAATCTACACCAGATGGATGTAAAGACAACCTTTCTCAACAAAGCTATTGAAGAAAAAGTATATATTGAACAACCTCAAGTATTCGAGGTGCATTCTAGAGACACTCATGTTTGTAGATTGAAGAAATCTCTATATGGAATCAAGCAAGCTCCAAGGGCTTTATATGCCAGAATGGACAACTATCTAACTAGACTTGGCTTCTCCAAGAGTCATGCAGATCCACACCTTTACTACAAAGTCATGAACAATGCACCTGCAATTCTACTATTATATGTTGATGATCTATTCATAACAGGTGAAGAATCTCTAATCATCCAGTGTAAGAAGGATTTAGCCTCTGAATTTGATATGAAGGATCTAGGTCTCATGCACTATTACTTGGGACTAAAAGTATGGCAAAAGCATGGTGAAGTATTCCTTGGACAAGGAAAATACGTAATAAAGATCCTTCAGAAGTTTGGAATGATGGAATATAAGTCCATGGACACTCCTATGAATGACGATATAAGAAAAGTGAATGTCCCAGATTCTGATTCAGTAGATCTATCTCTATATCGGAAGCTAATTGGATCGTTGATGTATTTGGTAAATACTCGACCGGATATTTTCTTTGTTGTAAATACATTAAGTCAGTTCTAGGTGGAACCTAAACAAGAGAATTGGATAGCTACAAAGCATGTCCTAAGATACATTCATGGGACAATAAAATATGGCTTAAGATATACCGCATCCAATGATATCCAACTTCATGGATTCACAGACTCTGATTGGGCAGGAAGTGCAGAAGACAGAAATAGTACTTCAGGTATGTGTTTCAGCTTGGGCTCCACTATGATATCTTGGAGCAGCAGGAAGCAAAATTTTGTCGCACTCAGTACAGCAGAAGCAAAGTATATGGCATCTTGCGAAGCATGCACAGAAGCAGTATGGCTGAGGAAGTTAATATCTGATTTATTTGATCAGACTCCAGAATCGACCACAATATATTGTGATAATCAAAGTTGTATAAGATTATCCAAGCATCTAGTGTTTCATGAAAGGTCGAAGCACATTGAGATAAAATACTACTTTATCCAAGATAAATTCCAGGAAGGAGAGGTAAACCTCGAGTATATCCCCACTGATGAGCAAACAACAGATATCCTGACAAAACCTCTTTCCAGAATCAAGTTTTCATATTTCTGAGAGAAGATGGGGATCGTGGAAATAACTCCCCTAGCTGAAAGGGAAGATTCTCTAGGATAGAGAAGGTACACAAAAATATTCTTGAAAAACATTTATTTTGTGATTGAAATAACTCTCCAGTTAGGAGGGGGCATTTATCTTTGTAATAGCCTAGATTGGACAGATGCTTTCCTGTTTGGAAAGTGGATTGAGATTTCTGACGGATAGTGACTTTCCATTGTAGTTAACATGGGAGTAATACTGATTGCTGATGTATCATAGACAATGACTTCCCATTATGGGGAGTGGTCTAGGACAATCATTCTTCTTGACAATCACTCTGAGTAGTGGTCAAGTAGAATGGTCCGCCTCGTCGGGCATTCATTCTTTCGAAGTTCATAGTTGTGAGTAGTTTCTAAGAATCATCTATTTTGGAGGTTGATGTAGGACAAACATTCCTTGAGGGTTATACATTCTCTCCAGGTTACACTTTAGTGTCAGAGGAATGGCCTAGAGTGGGGAATGGTCCGGACGGTTATTCCTCGAGGGTAGACTCATTTTATCCAGGTTACACTTTGTTTAGTGTCGGAGGAATGGCCCAGGGTGGGGAGTAGTCTAGGCTCAACAATTAGGGACAGTTATTCCTCGAGGGCAGACTCATTCTCTCCAAGTTACACTTTGTTTAGTGTCGGAAGAATGGGCCAGGGTGGGGAATAGTCCAGGACATTCATTCCTTAGGGTAGACTCATTCCCTCCAGGTTACACTTTTTTTAGTGTCGGAGGAATGGCCCAGGGTAAGGAATGGTCCAAACATTCCTTGAGGGTAGACTCATTCTCTCTAGGTCACACTTTGTTTAGTGTCGGAAGAATGGCCCAGGGTGGGAAATGGTCCAGGTTTAGAAATAAAAAACAATCCTTCTTCCTTGGTTAAGGAGAATGGGGCAGATAGCTCATTATTGATATTCTATATTGAGGGCAGACATTATTTCATACCTCATAGATGTGAGTGAAAGATTGGCCCAGATGATTATTATTAATGTTTTATACTAAGGGTAGACACTCTTTCAGATCTCACAAACATGAGTGAAAGATTGGCCCAAATGATTCAGTTCTTGTCATAACATTGTTTCCATGCAAATTGCTATCATATATTTGTTATGAAGAATGAATGATAATAGATATGCTACTGTTTGTGACTGTGTTTCACAAGTCTGAAGTAGTTGTGTACTACTGGAATAGACATAGGTGTGTTCTATTAATTGATATTGTACCAGTTGTCATAGGAGATTATCCAGTCGGATAATAATGATAGGTGCTCATGGTGCTACTAGTTGAATGGTCTATTGTGCTCAAGACCATACCTCCCTAGCTAGGAGGGAGTGTTAATATTATGGTATCTTTGGGAGGTATGAACCTCTATGGTGACCTATGACAAGACTAGAATCCTATGGAAGGAAGAAAAGAATTGAAGGAAACCCTAGAGAAGTTGTCGGCTGAGAAAATATATTTATATTGAATTTATTGATGCCCAGAAGGAGAAGTCGGCCCCAGTTAGACTAGCCAGTCCACTATAAATACAGGGCACTAGTTTCATTATTACACATCTCAGCAACTGCAGTGAGAGCTAAATTTGCGCAGGCAACAACAGTTTGGTGCGCAAATTTCTGGGAGAGTTGGGAAAGTGGTGCGCTAGCTTCTGGGTGGGATTATTTGTTCAGTTTTGTTTCTATTCTCTTTCTTGGTGCATTTAGCCTCTCTTGGCTATTGATTGTAGCTAGGATTCTCTTCTCGGTCAAGGTCAAGGTGCTCGGAGGGTGGCTTCGGCCTGTGTTTGGGTGACGAGGGTATCGTCAATGGTTAAATGAGCACAATCCTCTATATTCTAACACAATGTACTATCATTTGTGAATAAACAAGAAGTATAACACTCATTCATTCAGTATAGCAACATTTATTTAAAATAAATAAAGACATGCATGCATTCAATCACATAACACAAGTGTTATTGTGGATCACCCCCTCCTAGGCTATGTCCACAAAGACATGGCTCTCAAGTCTTTTATTATATTCATTATGTCACTACAACGCCACACGTGTTAAAATTATTCCCAGTTGGGCAATATCTATATGAGACAGAATAGATTGCACCAGGCTCTCGTTGACAGGTGTAAGTGACACACCATAAACTATAAGAATAGATCCAGACCGGGGTTGTCTAATTAACCCAAGTTGTTCGGTGTGATCTATTCTGACGGGTTTAATGGCTCTGTTAGCCAACTAGGGTCCTAAAACAAAGAAATAAAATACTCTAAAGCTAAAACTATAATGCTATATACGTGGATCTAATTATTTACAAGTGTTTCAAAAACATAAATATAAATATGCAATTATGAACAGAGTATTTACAAATTGAAAGTTTCTAATGAATGCCTTGCGAAATAAATGTTTGGTAATTGTTTTCAAAAGTAGATAAAGAAAGCACATATTTTTATATTTTCTTTTTTATAATCTAAGACATAAGAACTTAACAAAAAAAAATACTAATAAAACATGATTTGAAACAGGGATAGAGGAATGGTCACAACCAATTTAAATTGTCTTGTCTCACTAATAAAATAGACTAATAACAAAAATTAAATGCAAATAAAACTAACCTGAAATTAATCTCATATAGTGTCTATATCCCTGTGCAATCCAAACTTCCAGCTATCTTGCGTGTGAGAGAAATCTATGATAGGCTTGTAATAACATCTCCAGAATAAACTCAAGGTGTTTATTTACAGCTAGGATATAAGAATAGAGTAACACAAATATATATCTAGTGATCTTGTGATTATGAATGATTATAGTAAAATAAACTTTAATATGAAACATTCATTGGATACATCAAATAAACATCAAGGATAAATCATGATATTAAAGTTGAAATGATAATCACATATATAATATATGAAACGAAGAATTATAGACAAAATTTAAAGCACTGAATAAAATGAAACATCGCATGCTAATGAGACTAAATTTGCATAACATATCAATCTTCCATAATAAAAATAAAAACATAAATGGAACAATGTCACCCAGGTCTAAATCCGCAATGGAAATCACTTGTCCATTCAGTTCTGAGAATTACATGTCGATAATATATTCCAAGAAAAGATGCCCCTTTCACTAATAGAGTGAATAGTATTTAAAGTATCATGGGATCCAGATACTCATATCTCATAGGATAGATATGAATCTCCCAACATAAAGTAAAATTACAAAAACAATGGATTTGGAAACCACTTATAACAGAGTTGGTTTATTCAAAAATAGATCAAAGTTTCTATAAAACATGAAAAAAAGAAACTATTAATCACTTGCATATAATTGAAATATATTTCCTCCCAGTAATCAGTAGCAACATATCCAATTTCCCCAAAAAAAAAAAAAAACAATTTAAATAAATTAGAAAAACAATTAATCATAACTAATTACTAATTTTTGTAAAAAAGAGACTTGGCTACAGAATCAGAGATTTTGTAGCCATTTTTAATTTTAGTAAATAAAATCAAACTTCAAATCGACTTATTTCAAATTAGACAACAGAAATAGAATAAAATTGTTTTACCATTAAATGTTAACTAAAGAGTGGTCAGGTAGTTCAGAATTTATTATCGCCTTGACACTAGTCGCATTATTGATGATTATGTTTCCTTATCTCTTGATACGTTTAGCTTTCCTCTCATCATGCGACTTGAGATAATGGTTTTCTTTCCTCAAAAAACCAATTTGGGTAGTAAGAGTTTTAATTCTGGACTGTAGGAGAGGAATGTCGGTGTAATACCGATGGACTCAATGGAAATAGATATCACATTGTACAAGAGAGATGGAAGTTCGATGAAGTGCATAGTCAAATAGGGATGTATCATTCTTACCTATTGTTTTCTTATTATCATGAATAATACTGGAGAACCCGTCTTTACCTTTAAGGCATGGTGGAAATTTTTTCATGAAATCATAATGTTCAGTAGGAATGATAACTTTCTCCCTGGAACCCTGAAATTCTGGATCTTCCAGAACTAGAAAATCTTCTATCTCATGATCCAAACCCTCATCAATATCGATTGGACTAATCGAGCTCATATGAGTATCATTTTGGTTCCTTCATTTCCTTGAAATTAGGTGACCTTCCTTCTTGTTCTTGAACCCTATGTCTGTGCATTGTTGTTTTGTTCCTTTGCAAGGTTCCTCGACATTCGGCTTAATAACAATGTTAAGGCTAGCATCAATATCAGGCACAAGAGGGTCAATTACCTTCAATTCAGCAGTCTCTTTCTCAGGAAATCTTGTAGGTGAATATTTACTCGGCATCCCTACGTTTAGAGAGTTTCTGTTGATAAACTCTAGTTCATTTATCGAAACACTGAACTAGTCTTCAATCAGTGGCTTGTCTAAGCTAGGGTTTGTTGTAAGAGCAGTCTGGGAAAAACCATTCCTCATCAAAAAATTCTCCCAACAGTCACCTACGATCGAAAGATGATACATCAACAATATCTTGACCAATCTGTGATGGAACATGCTTGAATAAACACCCTATCTTTTATATCGTTTGGACATATTATAGAGACTTCTCAACAAGTAAAATGACATATCTAAATCGAAACCAATGAAATTGATGAGTAAATAGATATGGTAGAGGAAGACCAATCTATATCAACCTTCGCATGTCATGAATTGCTTGAGAATTAACAACAAAATATGCCATCTAGGTTTTACCAGGGAGATAGAAATACCTTTTACACAACAATTGATCTTTCAGGATGTCATAAACATACTCCACAAGACTCCTTCAATTCAGGATTTTTTGAAGTACTTTTTTCCCTTTGATGGAAGCCCTATTACTTTGCTCACAAACTCCTCGGTCAATTCTAATTGTGTGTCCCCAATTTTATCTCAGCAGCCATCGAAGGTTTTCATGAAAGCTTTATCCACTTGAAGATTATAACCCTCAAATTTCTTAAGGAAAACATCCCATCCCTGGATTTTTAGGTCCTCAATCGCATCATCATGAGAAAGTAAATCCAGGCATCCATTCAAATCCAAGAGAAGGATGGGAGACATGACAAATGTAACCAAAATGCAACATGAATTACTCAGGATAGTTTTAGGTTTGGATTGTGGGAGCAACAGGAACAATTCTGAGTGGACAGTGAGCACACAAAAAATAACATATCCTGTGTGTTATCATCACTCAGATAGTGGGAGTGAAAACTAGGGATTTGATTGTAATCCTTACCATCCCTTTTGATCAAAGCCAAACATATAGATTACTGAAACCCTATGGATGTAATGAATGGCTCATTAATATGTTAAGCCATCAAGGTGAGGTGAGGATGCAAGTACAGAAGGTGTGTATTCAATTGTATGATTATTGGTACGACCATTTATTTCATGAGAGGACTATCAAAAATATCAAAGGCTCTTCACAAATCAAAATTAGACTATCAAACCATATAATAACCATATTAAAACCAAAACATTGAAAACAGATCATTCAACCATTAGATTTGGATTTCAATTAAACATGGGTGACCTTTAAAAAGATGCTTCTAAGGAACAAAAATTATAACACCAAGCTATTTTTTTATGTTTAATTCATGCTTTCA
>ML827762.1:10922-22621 GCA_009831015.1 Picea engelmannii | reverse complement strand
GACGCTGTGTGTTTCTTGCTTCTGACTTCGCTATTAGACGTAAAGCAAGATGAGTCATTGCTTCTGACCTCACTGTTAGACGTAAAGCATGACGTCGTGTGTTCCTTGCTTCTGACCTCGCTGTTAGACGTAAAGCAAGATGAGTCATTGCTTCTGACTTCGCTGTTAGACATAAAGCATGACACTGTGTGTTCCTTGCTTCTGACCTCGCTGTTAGACGTAAAGAAAGATGATTCCTTGCTTCTGACCTAGTTGTTAGATGTAAAGCAAGATGATTCCTCGCTTCTGACCTCGTTGTTAGACGTAAAGCAAGATGTTGATGTGTTCCTTGCTTCTGACCCAGTTGTTAGACGTAAAGCAAGATGATACATATATACCTTGCTTCTGACCTAGTTGTTAGACGTAAAGCAAGATGTGACTGACACTAAGCTACCAGCTTATCAGCTGTGACATTGAGCCAGTGTAGTACTGTGATGTGCCAGCCTAGTGTTGTGATGAGGTATCATTTTTACTGATACATATTGATGCAGATGATGATGACATTGAGCCAATGTAGTACTGTGATGTGCCAGCCTAGTGCTCAGCCACTAGGTGCACGCCCACTTGTGTTCAACCACAGGGACGTCCATGTCTCTATCGCACTGCGTCTCACGGGAGAATACACACTCACTAGTGCTCAACCACTAGGATCACGTTCACCTGTGCTCATCCACGGGCACGTCCTACTCAGCAGATCTCTATCTCACTGCGTCTCACAAGAGAATCATCTGGTGTATCGCATCATCTCAACTCTCTGCACAGAGAAGACCAGAACATTGTTTCATCTTCGTCTCAGAGAGTACGACACACCCAACTCATGGGCTTCCTCACCCCACACAAGGGCACACAACGTTCCGTCTTCGTCTCAAAGAGGAACCACACACCCATCTCATGAGCACACCCAACCCATGGGCTTCCTCACCCCACACAGGGGCACACAACATTCCTTCTCTGTCTCAGAGAAGAACCACACACCCATCTCATGGGCACACCCAACTCATGGGCTTCCTCACCCCACACAAGGGCACACAACATTCCTTCTCCGTCTCGGAGAGGAACAACACACCCAATGCATGGGCTCTCTCTCAGGCTGACTCACTTAGTCTGTGTCCTGGAGGATGTCTCATGTAGCTGTAATCGTCAACAGAGTGGACTCCAAAGGCTTCTCTAAAATTTCCGATATAATTTCCAGCAGTTTTTATCTATTTTCTGCACTTATTTCTCTTTTAAATCTTGTAATCTAATCAAGTTCTAAGTTCAGATTTTTAGCATAAAAATTTATGTTTTAAATATTAACAATTACTAACTTGTTTGAAGTGATTTTTAGCATTTTCCAGCACACTTTACTTGTTGTTTTGTGCAGGGTTTCGCTAGTCTAAGGGGAGGTACTTCCCAATCTTGGCCACAAAAATCTCAAGGAATCATCCAAGAGTAGTGGTGCAAGATCCCTTCACCTTTTTCCCTTTCTAAAGCATTGTAAGCAACCCAAGAGAGTCTCTTGGTCTTGCATTTTTTTTTATCTTTAATATTTGTAAATTGTAAAGTATCTTAAATCTTTTGCCCACACCTTGCATGTGAGTGGCATTGCCACCCTTGCAAAATCGTGTTGGCTAGTTTAGAACTTAGTTTTCTGATTTTGTTTAATTTGTTTGCCCCACTTCTCCCACAAAGAGAAGGTTGAGTGGCTACTATTAACTTGCTTTATTTCAATTTCTTTTACCCACTTTGGCACAAACTCGGTAGGCTTGCCCTCCACATTGTGCCATAGTTGTGAGGTTTGCAAAGTTATTTTATTTTTCCCACCTTTGTCCTTAAGGCAAAGTTGTGTGGCTAGTTTGTTCACTCCATTTATTTTAAGTTATCACATTTTCTTTGTTTGTTCCCACACCTTGCATGTGAGTGGCTTTGCCACCCTTGCAATATCGTGTTGGCTAGTTAGAAGTTTCATTTTTGCAAAGTAATCAAACATTTGCCCCGTCTTCTCTCCCCCTGCCACTTGTGGATCTTGGGTGACAAGAAAGGGAAAACGATTGTGTGGCTAGTCTAATTAGGCACTCACTTCCATTATTGCTTAAACCACTAAAAAGGGATGACTTGTGGCGGCTAGAAGGGGTTGAAGCCGGGGACAGTTTCACGGCACTAAGTGTAATCCTTGTTGAGTGCCCAAGCACTTTGGATTTGACCTGTGGAACTAGGGTGGAACCTTGTTGTTCCTTTGTTGAGCACCCAGCACTTTGTCTTGGTTGAAGGGATAAGGACTTGGGGTAGTCGCGTAGCTTAGGTTTGCTACAACTCACATCTAATTCCCCCTAAGTCAAAAAGAGACCTAAAATCTACTAAAAGCAACCTACACATATTGCAACACATTCACTTCACAATTTCTACAATTCCTTTTGTTTAAATCAATTTACTTTCAGCTATTTCATTTCATGTGAATATCTATTTTCAAAGTATTTTTTATTTCAAGTATTCTTTATTCATTTGAGTATACTTGTTTTAAGTGTAAGGTTATTTTTCATATTCATTGTGTAGATATCTCATAAATTTGTTTCATTCCTGTAGAAGTATATTTTTTTTGCATATTGTTATCCCCTAGCTTAGGGATAACTAAGGAGATTATGTCTCGAGGCCCACAGGTCCTAGACATGGAGTATTGAGAGCCAGATCGACTCGAGCATGGCCGTGGGGCGCCCATCCATTCATTCTTCAGCGCCTCCATTTTGTCAGCAGCAGCAGCATCCATCACCTCGACCTGGTCCTATAGCAGAGATGGATCTTGCTCCATGAGGTAATGAGTCCAGGTATCATGGTATGTGTCACTCTGATCGTCAAAACCTTTGAATATGTGCATTCAATTCTTTCTGCTTCTAACAGGTGCTTGGATCGTATACTTCTCCACTTGACCATACCTGGGGGGAATGACAAGATGCCTTAGTAAGATGGTACCCATATGGTTTGAGTTGCCACTGGGAGGATTCATGAAAGGCCATCGTCCGTTCCCACCATACTTACCACTTTTCATCCTTTTCCCGCTCATCCACCCCATTACACTAGTCTGGACATTGGGTTGGCCAAATATTTAAGGGTTGTACCTTGCCTTGTGGGAAGAAAGGGCTAAAGGCCCAGAGGGTAAAAGTAGATGGCAAAAGATAAAAGCCAAAATGAAACCTTAAGATGCTTCGCCCAAGGATCCTCGAGAAAGCAATAAAAGGCTTCTCAGCAAGAAACAGAGGGACCCATAAAAGGGGAAAATAAAATAAAACAAGACCTAGTTAGACGATAGGGGTTCTCATCATGAGCCAGCCTATTAGGTCCATGGGCATGTAGCGGTATGACACTACCAACAGTTGGTCACCACACCAGGGTAGTGGCTCTTGGTGGCATAGCCGAGAGAAAGGGAGTCTCATCACGAGCCAGCCTTCTCATCTCCGTGAAATGCTTGTGGGTAACATTGCCACCACTGGTCACCACGCCAGGGCAATGTCCCCTAACTAGCCTCTTGAAAGAAAAAGCAATAAAAATAAAGGATAAAAGGCATGAATGGGCTTGGAAACATTTGCATCCATGACAGGTGCATCTCACCCTCTTTAGAGGCACCTACAAGTAAGCCATACATTTCCCTGCTATCACTGCACCCCTTGCCCAGACATCCCTTACCACCTCATCCACTCACATGGCCTGGATTTGACTTCTCCCGGAAACATCCCACATCCAATGAGCATTAGCCCAATAGGACGTCCTAGCGCTTCCTCCAAACTTGGCTTGTAGATTAGTATAATGTCTTTGAGCACTTGCCCGGGTAAAGGGGGTTTTATCTACATGTTTAATAAATTTGATGATTAGATGTGATTGACATTGCTATGATCCATGTGACTTGTGAGCCCATGGAGGGTGTATTTGTTGATGTTGCAGGTCCACACCCGATGGCAGGTACCCCATGGCAGTGTCGAGGAGCATATGAGCAATGTTTGGGCATTTTTTTAGCTTCATCCCATTAGTGATGATGCTGAGGACTTGGTTATGAAACTGTTATCTGCCACCCTCCTTAACGGCTCAAGACGTTGGTACAAAAGTCTTCCTGATGGCAGTATTAAAACCATGGATAAATTAGAAGAACTTTTTCTTAAACAATGGAGTATCAAGGAAGACCCCAACATGCTATTGATCAGGCTGAATAACCTTTGGAAACAAGAGAATGGGACCATTAGAGAATTCCACAGTAGGTTTGAAACCCTGTTACAGAAGATCTGTGTGAGTCATCATCCAACTAATAGTTTCCTTCTTTACATTTACACCAAAGCCTTTACGGGTCAACTACGGTATCTCCTCAGAGATAAAAACCCCCAAACGATCCAAAAGGCTCAAGAAATAGCCACAAGGATCGAGGACAACCTGCTTTCATCCAAAATCGAACCTTTCTCAACCCCAAGAGTCAAAATGGACACTAAACCCAAGATAGTCCATAATGTTGAGCCTGCCTCGAACTTTAGTGCTAACTTGGCAAAGTTGCAAATGACTATAGATGGTGGTAAAAAACCAAGAACAAATGATGAATAGAATTGTCAACCTAGAAAGGGCCCAACATCAAGCCCCCAGGGTTCCGTACAAAGGTCAATTCCAAAAAGGGAACCAAGTTTTCAAACCAAAGAATGATCAAGAGGTTCCAAATACTTTAGCTCCTACAAATGTGGTAGATGAAAATCCTTGGTGCTTGCAATGCAGTGAAGCACACTGGGAGCATGAATGTCCTTACAACAATGGAGGCCATGACCAAGTAAACATAATGAACCATACCATAGAGGGCCCCCAGATCTGCCTTAATATTTCCCCTAAGGAACATCAAGAGGGCATAAAAGAAGCAGCCAGGAAGGCTAGGATGGAGGTCATGACCAAGTAAACATAATGAACCATACCATAGAGGGCCCTCAGATCTGCCTTAATATTTCCCCTAAGGAACATCAAGAGGGCATAAAAGAAGCAGCCAGGAAGGCTAGGATGGAGGTGATAAACAACTTGGACCAAGAATCAAGAGAGAAATTGAAGAAAAAAGAGTTGCAGGTGTATACTAGACAAAAGAAGCTAAACCAACCTTGTTATTGCGCAGTTTGTAGCAAGGATAAGAAGCTTGAGTTTTGGAGGTCAAACTGGCATAACAGGAACCAATCCCATCCAATGTCACCACAATGAGATGGTTCTTTCTCGTTAGGGAGGTGATGCCCAGGGGAGACATCCCCGGTGACCTAGGGTTTTGAGGAGGCAAAAGGATAGAAAGACAAGGATAAGTTTCCCCCTCACAAGTCACCACCCAAATAGATAGTCCGGCCAAAGGTCAATTTAAAGTAAACCCCCAAGGAAAGTATACCTGCCTGGAACAAAGCAACAGCAAAATGATATATGCAAGCTATATCTCAATGGGGTTAGCACTTCATATAATAGATGACTATCTGAATGACAATATAAGCAAATTGGCAATGAAATGTTGACGAAGTCAATGTTTATCAATAGCAATGAAAGTAATAAGACTTCACCAATAAATATTGGAGCAACAATGGCATTCAATATAACCAATCAATACTTCATTTAATGGATGTTTTAATCACTATCCAATTGCTCAGTGACAAAACGATGCTGCACTAATGATGTAATAGCATAAGATGACGGTAGCAATTTAGGGTTAATAGGGTTAGTTGTTAGACTGGGGTTAGTAGTTAGGGTTTCAATTCAAAAGGTTTGAGAGTGTTGTAATCAAGTTTCACTTCAACGTTGGAGGACTTTAGATCAGTGCCTTAGGGTTTATAGTAGTCAAAAATGAAGGACACAAAGGTTGAAGGAGTCAACGACCAAGAACTAGAGGGAAGAGTTCTGAGGTGTTGTTATGGCAAGGCCTCAGAAACAAAACCCTAGGGGAGAGAGGCTCACTCCGATGTTGCTATGGCAAGGCCTCGTGCTCTCTCCTCCTTTCTTGGATGGCAAAACGGCTAGCATAATAGATAAACTGAGACAGGAGGGTTTAATAAGACGAAGTGTTGCAGCAGCAAGGCTCCACTAGCAAACCCTAGAAAAATCGAACCTAAAGTGTAGAAACCATAGGCTTCATGACGTCTCCTTCTTCTCAGCTTGTAAAGGTACGGCTAGCAAAAAGGGAAGAAGAAATAGGAGTGTAGCTATGGCTAGGCTCTTTCTTCCTTCTTCAATGGCTGAAAATTTCTCTATCAAGGACATGAGACAAGGACCTACCTATGTGCTTGTCACCTAGGGTTTTGATTCAGTAATATTCATAAACATATGCAAGAAATTAAACTACAACCATTCATTAAGAAGTTTTGCATAAAAATACTTACAATTCATCAAGAAATGACCATGCAAACCCTAGTTGTAACACCTTCCTTAAAGAGAAACACCATGAAATGCCAAAAAAGTCTTCCTTCAAAAAGTGTGCCTCACTAAATCAGCCAAATACCCAAGAGAGGGCGCAAATTTCAGACCTCACTAATGAGTGAGTGAAAGATGATGAAAAAATGAAGGAGAAAATCCTCCATTTATACAATATCATGACCTAATTTTACTTTTTAGGTCATGTAAAAGGCCGACAAGGCCAAAATACCAAAATCATACTATTTTACATTAAATTGTTAAATTAAATCCTAAATCAAGCTGAAAAGAGAGTAAAAGCCCCTCCAAGAGAGACGTTAGCCCCTTGTAGGGAAGATGGGGCATCCTGGAGCAAAACGTTAGCCCTCACTGGGCTTCTCCAACCTGCCACATGTGCCATTGCTACCTAATCTGCCTCCAAAAGTATCCATGATGTTGGGTGACATCATGGTCAAGGTGGTGACGTCCTAGGCCTCCCAAGGCCAACATTCCACTTGAGAGAGGATCATCCCCCCTAGGTCAAGCTCTATCAGGGTGCTTCTGGTGGAACGTCCTCTTCTCCTCTGGTGCAAAGCTCTGAATCCATCTCTATCCTGTATCTCCCCGTGATGGGGTCTCAGCATCCACCTGATGGGCTCTTCAGCCCCATGGAGGTCCGAACTGATCATCTCCCCATGTGTATCGATCCAAGATGGTACATGTTCGTCAGGCATGGTCCTGCACATCAAAGGCTACGCGCTCCATGGGCTCATCAGTCATAGGGATCATAGCAATGTCAATCACATTTCATCATCAATATTAATAAACATATGCACAAAACCCCTAATAGATCAATCAATACCTCAAAGACGTTACACAAACCTACTATACAAGCCTGGGAAAAGGGCAAGGCATCCTATTGGGCTAGTGTCCACTGAATAAGGGAAGTTCCTAGAAGAGACCTCTTCCAAGCCATGTAAGTGGATGAAGTGGTCAAGGGATGTCCAAGCAGGTGGGTGCAATGAAGGCCAAGGATGCAAGATGTTACCTGTGGGTGCCTTTGTAGAAGGCGGGTTGTACCTGTCATGGATGCAATTCTTTCCAAGCCCATTCATGCCTTTTATTCTTTCTGTTATTTCATTTTTTATTGCTTTTTTCTTTCTTTTTTGCTCAAGAGATAATCAGGGGACACTGCCCTGGAGTGGTGACCAGTGGTGACAGCGTTATCCACAAGTACTTTCACATAAATGAGAAGGTTGGCTCGTGATGAGACCCCCTTTCCCTTGGCCATGCAATCAAAGGTCACTGCCCTAGCGTGGTAACCAGCTGATGGCAATGTCATACTGCTAGGTACCCATGGACCTAATAGGCTAGCTTATGATGAGACCCCCTATCCTCTGGTTAGGTCTTGTTTTATTATTTTTAGGGTCCCTCTTGTTTCTTGTTGAGAAGCCTTTTATTGCTTTCTCGGGGATCCCTGGGTGAAGCATCTCGAGGTTTTATTATCAGGCTTTTATCTTTTACCAGCTTGCTTTTACCTTCTGGGCCTTTAGCCCCTTCTTCCCACTAGATAAGGTGCAACCCTAGAAAAGGTCAACCTAGTGCCCGGACAAGTGGAATGGGACAGGTGAGCGGGAAACAAGATGGAAAAGTGAAACTGTGAAGGGAGCGGACGATGGCTTCTCAGAGACAACCCCAGTGGCTAACCAAAACCAACAGACACAGGCTTACTAAGACATCCTGTCAATCCCCAAAACACGGTCAAGTGGGCAAGTGTAAGATCCAAGTAGTCGTTAGAAATAAAAGGAATCAGATGCATACATTCAATGGTTTTGATGATCAAAGTGACACATACCATGATACTTGAACTAATTACCTCATGAAGCAAGAACCTTCTCTGACACAAGACCAAGCCAATGGTGGTGGAGGCTGCTACTTTTGCTGACAGGATAAAGATGTTGGAAGAGAGAAAAGTGTTGATGTTTGGACAACATCGGGAAGACATTCTCTAAAGATAATAATTAATAATATAATTATTATTGATTATGAAATATAGTATATATAATAAGTAAATGATAATAATAATAAATAGTTATTGATTATTGAAGGGACGCATCCTTTCATGGATGGTCACCTTATGTTCCCTATATATGGAACACTAATCATTGTAATAATACATCGAATATCCATCATATCTCATATGAAGAAAACCAACATGATATCAGAGCAGGACTGGGCTTGACTCCCTCACAGCAGGGCCTAGGTAAATGAAAAGGAAATGAAAACCTAACTTAGCTTAAGTGCTACTGGAGCTACAAAGTAACCATTAATGTAAACACTGTTAATTGTACATCACCTATGGTGAAAGTGTAGTTTCCATTCAGACTATTACAACAAGATCTAAGTTTAACTAGGATCTATGCATATATATGTATGGATATATAGTTCATTTGGCATCTAGCCATTCAATGGAAATCAAATTCAACTCGATGGAGTTTGTTTTTCCAAGAGAATCAACGATCTCACTGATGCTAGGGATGGTAGCAGCACTTTGGATGAATATGGGCGCAACAACGACAGGCGTGGATGGGTATCGACCTCGTAACCTTGTGGGAGTGGCAGCTAGCATGAGGTTGAGAAAATCACTGTCAGATTGAGTGGTTGAGTTGCCTGCCTACAGATAGCAGTTAAAAGAAATATGCCCATGCCTCCGAGAAAGAGAAAGAGGGCACGCCAAGGATTGGTTAGAGAGACCGTGTTGTAGATCAAAGTTGATCTGCTGCCCATGATGCCAAAAACACGAGCCTGGCATTGAATTGATGGATGTTGCTCGTGTTGAGAAACCCTAGACTTTTCTTCTTTGTGTCTTCGGTCTCGGGTACTTGTTTCTTCTAGTGGTTGTGGTTGTATGCACCGCAAAATCCCAGCGCACTGTAAAATCCTCGTCCCTATATTGTTTGATCAAGGATTGAATGCTCGGTAAACAGCAGTCGGCCTAGAGCTACGAGAACTGAATGGGATGTGGCAGCTCCATCCTTTGAATCGACGAGTTATAAGTTTTCCCATCGCTACTTCAATTGAAGTTGAAAACTCGAAGTATATAGAACAGAAGAATTTTCTATAGTTGTAACCGAAAATGGAACCCAAGTTACAATCTGTTCTGAATTTACAGGCATTTGGCGAAACTTTCTAAATTCGAAGTTAGAATCTTCGTTGAAGATCTCAATTCAGAACGAAATCCCATTTGGAGCTATTGTTGAAGATTATTTAGCAATGGATTTTGGAAAGGTTGTTTGGACATATTGTCTTCTTAGATTGGTGGCTTTGCACACCTATGCAGAGGCAACACCCGCAAATGCAAGAATCACATCTTTACCTGGATCATTACGCAGGATTGTAAAGCAATCAAGAATAAAACGTGGTTTGAAGAATATTTAGAGTTCCTTTCAAATCCATTATATATGGAAAAGGCTAAAATGCAAAAGGCCGTTGAAAGTTTTAAGCGATTAGGTCAAACCGACCGAACTTCTCAAGTAAGAACAAGGATGTTTGGTCGTGCTTGGCCAATGAGAGAACTAGTTAGAGAAGGGAATGTTCTGACATGTCGGCAGATCAACGGAGTCCCTTGCACTTGTTTGGTTAAATGATGAATCAGTCAGGACAACAATTCATGCTCAAACAGTATGCTCTTTTGAACTTCAAATCAACATGGCATTATTTAATAAAAACTAAAATAAAAGGTACATTTGTGGGGTACAATGAGTCTTCGAACGCATACCGAATCTACATCCCTGGTCAGAGATAGATTGAGGTGAGAAGGGATGTTACCCTTGAGAGGAGGTATCCTTCAAGAGATCTAGAGGATCTCATATGGAGATTGAAAGTGAGAGACATGAAGAGATGGTACGTTTTCCCCCTCATGCTCCAGCAGTTCAGAGGGAGAAAATGAGCCTATTGATCCCATTAATCTTGTACCTCCAGTTAATGTTTCCAGAGATATTGCAGTAGGTCAGAAGATACTTGCATGGGCTCGTCAGACTCTTCAGGAGGCAGAAGGACATGCAGCTCCTTGTTGTACCTTCTGAAAGAGAAAGAGACATCAAATATATTCGTGCTATGTCGCAACTATGAGCCACATCATTGATTTTGAGCCTTCTTGTTATGAGGAGGCATCTAGTCAGCCAATATGGAGAGATACCATGATGGAGGAGTATCAGTCCATCATGAAGAATGATGTGTGGGATATTGTTCCGAGACTTGAAGGGAAGTTTGTAGTGCTTCCAAGTGGATCTATAAGATCAAACATACAGCTGACGGAAGCATCGAGAAACACAAAGCAAGATTTGTTGCTAGAGGATTCTCTCAGGTAGAGGGAATAGATTATGAGGAAACATTTGTTCCTGTTGTTCAATACACTTCTATTTGGACGCTTATTGCCCTCGCAGAATCCATGGGTTGGAAACTACGTCAGATGGATGTGAAGACAATCTTTCTCAATGGAGAGATTGAGGAAGAAATATACATCGAGCAGCCAGATGGTTTCGTCATACATGAGAAGGAGTCTCATGTGTGTAGGTCGAAGAAGGCCCTGTATGGACTCAAGCAGGCACCTCGAGCTAGGTATGTGAGGATTGATGGACACTTAATGGGTTTGGGCTTCAGAAAAAGTGTTGTTGATCCCAACCTGTACTGCAAAATTGTTAATGGTGAGGCCCTGATTTTGGTCCTCTACATTGATGATTTATTCCTCACATGTACATAGAGCTTTATTATTGAATGCAAGTATGTGTTGGCCTATGAGTTCGAGATGAAGGACCTTGGTATGATTCATTACTTCTCGGGACTAGCGTTGTGGTAGAGAACTGATGAGATCTTCCCGAGTCAAGGGAAGTACACAGTTGAGATATTGAAAAAGTTTGAGATACTGAACTTCAAGCACGTGGCTATACCAATGATGACGAATCTAAAGAAACTAAGTGTGTCTTCTTCCGATTTTGACAAAATTGATCTAACTCTATACAGACAGCTGATTGGATAATTGATGTATCTGGTTAACACCAGACCAAATATTTGCTATGCAGTGAGTGCACTTAGCCAGTTTATAAGTCAGTTGCGATAGACACACTAGATTGTTGTGAAACATGTGTTGAGATACTTGCGAGGCAGAGTTCGACATGGTTTGAGATATACTTCCAGTATTGATATGATATGGCAGGAATATATTGACTCTGATTGGGCAGGGAGCGCAGTGGACAGAAAGAGCACCTTCAGGTGTTGCTTTACTTTGGGATCTTTCATGGTTTCCTGGT
>ML827760.1:103060-114003 GCA_009831015.1 Picea engelmannii | reverse complement strand
TAGCACGACAAAAAGATAAAAGTGTGTGCATATCATAATACCAACACACTGTGCACCAAATAAAGTGGTTATAGCAAAAATATAACTTGCACTCAAAAATCCCAGCGCACTGGAAAAAGGACCAACGATCAGAAAAAGGTGGAAATTTGTAAAATTGCAGTTACAACAAAAATGCGCTAACTGGCGGCATCTATAAAATTGAATGTCATGTACTCTCGAAGCACCTTTGCATTAATAGATTTAACTAGAGGTGTCGAGGAAATTGAATGTCACGTACGCATGAAGCACCATTTAATTTAAATCACAGCTCAGGTAGCTTCTCCGAGAAGCTTCATGACACTTGCTATATAAGGGAGGAACACGGGAAACATAAATATTATTGTGAAATTGTGAAATTACAGAGAGATAGAGAAAACATAGAGGAAAGATATTTAGCAATATATATAGGGATAACTAGTTCGACAGAGGTCACATTAACCACTATGGCAACACCCAATTTTGGTTCACCGAGCCAGGCCAACAGGAAAGCTTGAATCCACCATAGAGCACCACAAAAAACATAGGAAACTAAAACTGAACCTACACAGGCCGTGAAATTCATCGACTTGGATGAAATTCCCTCACCCCATGTGGAACCAGTAATCCCCACACCCATGGAGGATGAAGCCCAACCAACAATAGTGGTTGGCATGGACGTTTACATGTAGGAAACTGGACATGGCCAATAGGCTGAGGACACAGGAAATATTCTGAGACTTGCAAATGCCGAAGGAGCTGAGAGGGTAAATGGGATAGCCCCAACACACACAAAATATTCCATGCCAAGACAATCACATAGAGCATAGATTTTGAAACAATAGAAGGGGCTAGTGGAATATGTTACCTACCATCCATAATATTACACTAAAGCGACAACAATGGAGGCTAGAACCTCAAGCCATCCACCACGAAAAAATGGAAAACAACCCATGGCAAGGTCACCGCTCAGAAATGCTAAAAAAACCATAGTCCTACCGCGCATTCCTGAAGGGGTGCAGGCCATGCCTAATCTTCTAGGATGCGTGGAAAGACTATGCTACTTAGACCACAATGTGGCTGACGTGGACAAGTTATTGGAATTTTCAAGATAGGTCTACCCTAACAGTGTAGGTACAGGACCCTTCGGTGATCCAATTTTGCAACCAAAACAATGGGCAGCCAGATTGGCCAACATCGAAATTCTAATCTGCTAGATATTCCACATTTAAGAAGGGATTTAGACATAAACAACTGCGTCAAGTGGTTGATGGAAATCACCCACAGAGGTTTCCTATGGTTGGAAGAGCTTGTCTCCATAGAATTGGAGATAATTTCTTTCATCATAGGTCTTCCATATCGGGCGGAGAGTCTCACGCAGTACCTTGATGACAAAATGAAGGAGAAGGCACTGGAGGAGGAGATGAAAACTACCTATGGCATAGAGAGAGGGTCGTGCAAAATCATTATCAAGCGCATTAGCGACACAACAAAAAGGATAACCACCAAAATCATGGCTTCCAAAATGCTTCGGAAGTGCCGCAAGGAGGAAGTTCCCTGTTGGGGTCGTCGCAACTGTAGCACAGTGTGTGGAGGGAATTATTCTCAGCTGAGCCCCATACTTATTAAACCTATTCCTTGATGAATGAAAATATGTGCAAGAACTCGTAACATAGTTTCATTACTCCTGGATACTATTCTTGATCACATTGATCAGATAGAGGGAGCCCTAGTACACGTATTTTTCTGAGCGGACTAATCATTTCCATGCAAGACGTTACACATAGTTGGGGAGCACGTCAGACCCCAAAGTCAAAAGTACCAATGCAAGCACATTCACATGATATTATAATGAGCTCCAAGAGAGTATTTCCATCACTTGGAGAATTACTCCAGAAGTGGTCATGCAATAATAGGACATCTCTAACTTCAAAGAAACCAAGCACACTGTATGGATCCAAGCGCGAAGGGATCTCTCGAAGGAGTGTCTACAACTTAGATACTACATCAAGGAAGAAGACGTTGAGATGTAAATGATGGATTGGAAAGATGACTGGAGAATTCCATTCCTCACTCAAGAGATACCTACAGGTACAGAGGTTGACGTAGGGAAAATTCAGTCACTTGTCGAGGATAAGGTTGTGTCTAAAAATTTAAATCCATGTGAGAAGCCAATGCAACAAAAGAAGGGGGGTGTGCTAAAGAAAGGTAAATAGGCCGAAAAAAGGAGATTACCCAAACACCAAGATAACCAGAAAGAGGGACTACAACAACACAAGAAACCCCATTGACTTCCACCCTACAAGAACTAAGTCAGGCCCATAGGCCAATCATACACACTGGGGTGTGCGCAAAATGGACAAGGTGCAAAAGAAAATTCTAGAATATACAATCACCGAGGATGACGCTGACCTTGTGCCCGAAAGAGTCCATGATCGTGCAACTCAAGAGTTTGAACACATCCAGCACCAATGAGGCCGAATTCAGGATGCATTGGCTGACATAAGGTAGCTCCTAGAGCAGATCATAGGTGTGTAGAGGGAGGACAAAGGAATAGATTTATTGCCTGCAGCATAAGAAGAAGAAGCCATGGCTACATCGAGCAAGCATGATACCATCATGACCATAGCATAGGTGAGCCTGAACTTCCACATTACACCCAACATGATATGCATGGATGAGATTATAGTTCAGACACCCTCGAAATATCTAGCGCAGATAAAGATGGTAATGGAGCAGATACCAACCAAGGCAGTGTACAAACTCCAAGACAATGTCACGTAGAAGGTCCAGTCACACGCATGAATAGAAGAAACAAAGTTGCAACATACAAAGGAGAGCAAAGAGGCATTGGAATTGGTGGTCAAGCAAGTCAAGCTCGAGACCAAGGATGATAAATATCATGCAGATAGGCTCAAGCAGGGAGTGGATGCAACCTATGATAGAATCCCAAATAATGCGCAAATAGCAGATCCCACCACAATGTATAATATTGATCATATTGTGAAAACAATTGATCAATACCGGTAGGATATCGAAAACCTTCGGGAACAACTCATTCCTACAATTCCCCCCGAGGTGAAGGAACAAAGGAGGAAAGAAGTTGCAGGATAGATGGATGAAATGGAATGACAAGTTAGAACAATTGTGGACTTTTTTGATAGGGCAATGCAACTATGGACAACGCTAGAATAAGATGAACATGTCCAACACTGATACTGGGAAGAGGAAAATATAAGAACAACCATCCAGGACCTCAAGCAGAGGTAGAAAACAATGAATATCACTGAGCACCTTAAAGGAGTACAAGACATGAAGAAGTTGCAAGCAGAGCTAATAGTTGTGCAAACACATAAGAAGGACCGACAAGCTCAAATGGAACCTCTCCAAGAGCTATCTGCGAATATCATTACCCAGTTAGAGGAGGTAAAGAATAACATGGCGCAAACACAAGAAGAGTGCGCAGAAATGATCTGGGAGGAGATCATAGCGCAAGTGTTAAATGCACTCACATAAAAGGCCTCACAAGCTCAAATACAAGGAAGGTAACTTGCAGACAAGTTCCACACTCTAGAAGGATTTGTTGAAGGAGCACGCAAAGCCTAGGTGGCTCGGGATGAGCCACATGTCAGTGTTGGGGGCCTATTGGGTGCAGGCTCATTTTGGGAAAAAGGCTATTTTTGGAGAGAAAAGAATGAAGTGGGAAAAGGATAGTTGGAAGGGAAACCAACACGTGTGAGGGAATCATGCAAGGTGCACATGCAAGGGAAACCTAACTACATTAGTTTTAGGTTTTTTGCAAGAGATTGTAATGGATGATAAGCCAAGAATATGTATAAGTAGTACCTAGGAGGTCTAGGGTGGACACAAAGAAGGAGAGAAAGGATAAAGGATGAGAGAGTTTGAAAGTTGTAAGGCTTGTAAGAACTGCAAAATTTTGTACACTAGTGAGCTAAAGAAGAGTCGAGCAACTCGATCCCAAGGGTTAGATCATAGGCTAAGGTTCCTGGTGCGATCTAGCTAGTCTCACATGGATTGGGAAGCCTGTGGATATTATAAGATACAAGACTTTAATCGCGCGCGTCGCGATATATTTATGAGACATAATAAAATAGCTTGAGAGACAAATACTTTGTGGAAATAGCCCAGGAGGGGGTGAATCACGGTAGAACATGTGTTATGTGACTGAATGTTATGCATCTCCATTGTTGTTAGTGATTAAATGCTAGATAAATGAATGAAGGAACTAGTTAGATATAATATTTCACATGCATGAGTAAGAGTGACTGATTAATTAAGATGTTATACGAAATAAATGAAGATCATAAGGTACAACCATAGATCCCCACTTATTTCCAGGCTCCAAGCATTTGAATATTGTAGCCACCCATAGAACTATCTCGCGTGAGACTATGCAATGGACCCTATGTACTATGATGCCTTCTGCTTTACCAGGGGGCCAATAGTTTTACAGGGATTTTGTTTGAAGCTTGTTAAATATGAACCTGGTTCAAGTTATGACAGTAATGTAATATTAGAGTAGATAAAGTATTAACCAACATAGTGCGATAAATAATTAGACGATAAAATAAAATTAAAATACTACAAGGAGGTGATCAACCCTTATCTACAAGATCAAAATTACCTCTCTATTTGATTAGTGTAAAGGAGAAAATCAATATTGTTAAAATTAGAATAAATTGTCATGAGCTCCATAGTGAAACAAGGCATTGAACAGTTCCTAAAATATGGTGGGTCAAAATAATTGATCATCTTTGTGGCACTAAGAGGGTTAAAGATGAAATATGTTTTCTCTTAGAAGGTCTTGCATCCACCCACATTAGTTCACAATTTCAAAATATTTGTTACAATATTGACCTTCCTAACCTTTTGACTCATCAAAACTATGGTGATTTATGAATGCTTCTCTTAAATATTTCCAAACACAAAAATAAAATTCTAAAGAAAAAAAAAGTAATTAATGTGAGGCATATGCATTGACAAATATTTCAATTAATTTCTAATTAACTTAGTAAGAAAACAAAGAGTTGTCAATTTAATTATAAATTCAGGGCTCTTATGGAACTTGCGAACCTTCATGCACAATCTATGAAAGAAGAGTGATTTTTTTGGCTATGGTGTTGTAGCACTTTAATGTCAACATTTAAATATTCATAATACTTAATTAAGTCACCAAACTATGTTATGACCTAAGTTTTTTTTCATAAATCAAAACACACTTGCAGGAATTGAAATCATGCTTGCAGAAATTGAAATCACACTTGCAAAAATTAAAATCACACTTGCAGGAATTGAAATTGCACTTGTGGAAATTGAAATCACACTTGCATAAATTAAAATCACACTTGCAGAAATTGAAATCACACTTGTGGAAATTAAAATCATTCTCGCAGAAACTAAAATCACACTTGCATGAATTGAAKCGTGAGTTATGATCTATTGGTGACTTTCTCGAGTATCATGAATTTCTTGTATTGTTGAAATAATTAAGTGTTGGTTCATTGAATATTAATCCAATAACATCAATTCCAAAAGCGCAAAGACTAAAGCTAGAGAAAATCAGAAAWTAAACAAAATAAGTGCAGTTGCAAGCGRAGTTGCAACAACGTAGTTGTAACATGAAACRAAACCCAACAATTGAGTTGCATCAATGCGAGTTGCAACAACTGAACTTCATTATAATCTAAATTGAAGAGATTCGAGTTKCAATAGTGAAAAGCGAAGAATAATTGCAAGTTAAGACTAGAAAACCAAACCACTCATGAATCGTAACACTATTTTGTAGATCTAAAATTACAGGAACTGAAAGATAGCTCTGAAATCCAAGAAACTATACTATAATTCTAGAATGTCAACAAACCGAAAACACAACAATATTATGTGAATAGATATACGAATTTGGAATTACAACAATTGAAAGAAACCAACAATAGAATAAACTTAACATAAGTAAAATGTTAATTTTAATCTTATTTTTACATGTAGTACTTAACTAAGGAGGGGGTCCTACCCCTTGAGGTGAGGTACTGGGCTACGAAACAAGAATCACACAATCAATCAATACATCAATACACAATTAGATATCCATAACCAAAATTATATTTCCATAGTTTCAAAGATACAATAGAAGCAAAATGTAATTTCCAAAATAATTTCTTCTCCCTCAGCTCTTGGGAGATGAGGTTTTTATACAACATGAATATTGTCTTAAAATTATACAAACAATGAATGGATAGTTGTGAGAATATGACTTTTCATCCAGTTACAACGATTCTTTCAATATTTTGTGGTAATAAGGCATATGTTGAGTCGATAGGAAACCAATTCCTCCTTTAGTCGTTCACTTACCTCCTCTATCCTTCTTTCGTGAAGATTTATGTCCAACTACCATCTCCCAATTGTTAGTTGCAGTGAAGACCATTGTGTTGGTTAGCCTTATTTGGAGTTACATCAACGAAAAGTGTGCTCATAGTTGCAATGAATTTTTTGGAGTTGCAACAATTACAAATGCACCTTGAGTTGTAGCAGTTGGTTCATGCCTGGAATTGCAACAACTTAGTTAGTGCCCAAAAATGTATCACATGGAATTGCATCATAGAGGTGTTGCAACCAATTTGAGGTGTTGCATCCATTGCATTCTTCTGTATAACAATATTAGTAACTGAAAGTAACGAGTTCCTCCTAAGAATTATGCAAAAATAATGTAATAATGGAATATGGGGTAGGATTCATACCTTAATGATAAGTGAGGTTAACTGAATAAAGGAAGTATCAAAAAGGAAAGTGATTAACAAAAAATGATAAGAAAAAAGGTATAAACAAGTGTTGAAAGTATGCCATTTTAGGCACTCGTCATGCATAACATTTGCATTTCCAAGAAAAATATTTGTATGTACTTAATTAGTTAGTATCGCTAAGTTTTTTAGAGAAATTCAATGTATTTTTTTATCATGTCACTTTTATTTATGTCGAAAATATTATAAATTAGTTTTAATGGTCATATAAAAGTTAGAAATATGGAGAAAGACTAAAATTTTCATCAAAAATTGAAGTCAAAATTTAAAGTTAACCAAATAGAGAACTAAGAAACCTCTCATCGATGGGCTAGTTGCCAGAGCCAATAGCCAAAGAAATAAGATAGAGCTAGAGAAAGAGCTATATCTAGAGCTACGAGATAGAGCCAGAGTTGGAGCTACATCCAGTAAAGATGGATCCTCTGCTAGTAAGTGCCCTTGACTTGTGTGTCCACTATATGATCAGTCGATGCCTTTTCCATGCAGTTAAGGTTGAGCTATTTTGGTGTTAGTTGTTTTGAAATCTCTGAGGTGTCCAATAATGGTGGAAAATATGGTCGAAGGAGGTTCACATTGAACATTGGGTGCACACCAAGGAAGGGTGGAGTGTTGAGCTTAAAATCATTGCTACCCATAACCTTGGTGATAGTGTAAGGCCCATTGAGAAGTGGGCGGAGCTTCTCATGGGGCCCTGTGAAACGATCCTTATACAAATGTAACCAAACTTTGTCTACAACCTGAAACTGGTGTGGTACCATGTGTTGATCATGCTGTTTCTTGTAGTTAGCTTTGAATTTCTTTAAAATATCCAGGACCTATTGGCGGATGTGCTGAAGCCGCTCAATGAATCTGGTGGCTTTGTCGGTCTCAAAATGAACATGGGAAGCGTTTGTTTGTGTGGTGGCAAGAGGTAGTGAAACATCAATGGGACCCAAGGGTTGGAATCCCATCCCCACTTGAAATGGGATATATCCAGTGGAGATATGGAGATCTTTGTTGTAATTGTGTTGAACATAGGGGAGACTCTCATCCCATGTACGTGGATTATTAGAGTTGTACATGCACATGATGTGCACAATCATCTGATTGACGAATTGTGTTTGGTCGTCTGTCTAGGGGTGGAAATCAATGGATTTAGTGAGCTTGATGTCTAATAATGACTAGAGACTCGACCAAAATGTGTTGAGAAACATGTTGTCTCAGTCGGAGATGATGGTCTATGGTATCCCAAAATGGATCCACACTCGTTCAAAGAAGATCTTGGCAGTATCTACCGTTGTGATATTCTTCTTTCAGGATGTGAGGATGGCCATCTTCCAAAACCGATCAACTACCACAAATACACAGTCATTTCCTTGCTTGGTGGATGGAAGGCTAGACATTCAATCCATTGAGATGGATTCCCAAGGATTCTTGGGAGTAGGAAGAGGGGTGTATAAGCCTTTCTTCTTAATGGTTGGATTGGAAATGGCACAGGAAGTGAAAGATCTGATATAATTTCTGACGTCTTATCAAAGATTTGGCCAATAAAAATATTTCTAAAGAATGGGCACAATTTTCTCCACACCAAAATGTACTTCAATCCGACTATAGTGGTATTCCCAAATCATCTTTGCACGATCACTTGTAGGAACATAGAGATGGCCCATATGGCATAATAGTCCATCCAGAATGTGAAAATTGGTGACAATCATGCTTGTACCCAAGAGATGATAGGTGGTGGAGAAGTCCATATATTGCTGATAAACCTAGGGCCAATCAGATTCCTCATGTCCACAGGAATAGAGAACAGTGATGAGTGCAACCACATGAGGTCGACTGAGGAAATCAGGGACACGATTTGGGATCCCTATCTTATACTTGATGTTGAGATGGAACTGCTGCAGGTAGGTGGACCACTTCTGATGGTTGTCGTTTTTCAATTTCCCCTATGTCTATATGAACTACAAAGGCTTGTGATTAGTGTGGAAGATCATCTCCTTTACCAGAATGTAATGTTTCCATTGGATACATGCTTGTACAATGGAATAAATTTCCTTGTCGTAGGTGGGGTACTTCCGAACATTATCTGAGAGTGTCTCACTATGGTATTCCATCGGATGACCATGTTGAGTGAGAATTGCACCTATAACATAGTCAGATGCACCAATCACAATATTGAAAGATTGTTGCAGATAGATCAAGGAGAGTACTGGAGTTGAGCACAAGTGATGCTTCATATAATTGAATTCTCATTTTTTTTCCTTCCCCCACAAAAAACTTTCCATACCACCTCCCTTGGTCACCTGGCTGAGGGCCCATGCAATATGCGAGAATCCCAACATGAACCATCGGTAGAAGTTGGCCAATCCTAAGAAGCTCTGAAGCTCGGTTAGTGTGGTCGACGCTAGCCAGTCACAAATGAATTGGATCTTAGCTATATCAACATGTACCCCATTCTCATCAACAATGTAGTCCAAGTATTGGACCATGTTCATGCCAAAAGAGAGTTTTTCCAAGTTGGCATATAGCTTATGCTGCCGCAGAGTTCTCAAAACCTGTTGAATATGTTGTATGTGCTCCTCCCAAGTTCCGGTGAAGATGAGAATGTTATCCAAATATACCACCACAAAAGAGTTGGTGAAGGGTCTCAATACATCATCCATCAACCTCATGAAATTGGTCTGTGCATTTGTTAAGCCAAAGGGCATGGGCAACCATTCAAAGAGACCTTATTTAGATTTGAGGGTTTTCTTCCATACATCAGTTGATTCGATGGGAACCTAGTGGTAGCCACACTTTAGGTCAATCTCGCTGAAGAACGTTTCCCCCTTGAGTTGGTCAAGAAGGTCATCAATCCTGGGAATTGGGTATCGGTTCCTAACATTGATTTTGTTTAAGGATATGTAATCAATGCAGAGTCACCAAGTCCCATCCTTCTTTTGCACCACTACAATCGGGCTTTTGCAAGGAGAGGAGTTAGGTGTGATGTGCCCCTTTTGAAGAAGCTCTAGGATATGATGCTTGATTTCGTCATTTTCCATCAGCGAGTGATGATAGACTGATCCATTAGGTAGAAGTGCACCGGGGGTCAGATCAATTGGATTCTTCACTTGGCAGTGCCTCGGTACCCCGATAGGTGAGGAGAAGATGTATTTGTATTCTTCCACGATCCCATACACTTGCTTCTACTGCAAAGAGAGGCTCTGTGTAGAGGCCATAGATGTGACGGAAACCTTCTTCTTATTGTGATCATGAATCACAAAGAAGATGAACTTCTCGATCTGTGAAATGACCTTACTTCATTTCTTAGTAGAGATTAAAGAAATAGCGGTAGGCAACACTACCTATGGTATCATGTACAATTGTCTACCCAAATTAATAATAGCATTGCGGGGTCTAGACTCATACACAACATGACACTTCCAAAAATATGGTTGTCCTAATAGAACATCACAAACTTCAAGGGGATAAATATCACACAATACCTCATCTTTGAAAGGATTGATGTCATAGGGTAGATGACATTGTTAGCTAACACGAATATCTCTTCCTTTATGAAGCCAACCGATGGTGTAGGGTTGTAGGTGCGGTTTTGTTGGCAGGTCAAACATATGTTTTCCTTTTCCTAGCTCAAGTGGCCAATGGTACATGGTGAAACTTTATGTTGGGCATCCATGATATTCTTGGAACACTCAAGAGAATATTCATTGAGTCAGTTATGTTACTTTTGTCCTTGCTTAGATTCTAAATGCTCATTGGGCATCCCCCAATAAATTTGGCCACGTTTTCCCTATTGTTTGAACATATCCAAACTTAGTTGGACGTGAAAACCTATGATCGAAGTGTAGTAATGATCACATGCAACAAAGTTGGCCATATAGAAAAAACAATATAAGTTAGAAGAATGCTTGGAAAAATCTGGTTGTGTCAGCCCTACTCTCACTAGTATAGTCATCAATCCTCTTCTTTATGTTGATGATATCGTTCTTATGACAAGGAGTTCCCATGATCTTGAGAACCAACTAAGAATCCTCAAGGATGTTTTCTCCAATATGGGTATGACTGTTAATACTGATAAGACTAAGGTCATGATTGTTAAATCCAACAAGATCCCTTATGATACCTTTGTAT
>ML827760.1:89369-101860 GCA_009831015.1 Picea engelmannii | reverse complement strand
GACTAGGTATCTTCCATTAAATAAGAGAGTTTAAGTGATAAGTGGATTAGCTAATTTCTCAAGCAAGTGTTGAGAAAGATTTATTCCAATATTCCAATTTTCTCATTAATGTGTGAGTTAGATACTAAGGAACATTAATATGCCATCAATACTCATTCTAAAAACTAAATAATGAGTTGGTTACTCAATACATAAACCATAGAATATTTGCATGAGAATTGTATTGGGCCCTGAAGCCAATTCAGTGACCTAAGTGGCATAGTGAATAAGAGGCTATCCTAAGTTTTCGTAACAGAATGTGCAGATCTTAGTTGTCTATTGGATTAAATTTTCTTTTCCATTGCTAATAATTGATGAGTATAGAATTAAAAAATTGAGTCTGGATAATCTTAATGAGGCCAAGAACTCTATGCCAAACTCAGAGACAAAACTAAGATAGAAACAAGAAAGGTAATTCCACACAACTATCCATGTTGGTCAAGCTTGTGGGCTATGAGCCCTCAATTACAGATCAAGAAAATATCTCTAAACAATAATAAAGAATAATCGTTTTCACAAAAAAAAAAATCAATAATCAATATGCATTCAACCAATGGGATGAGCCTACTTTGGGTAAAGGGTCATCATTATCCTTAGAGGTGTGCACACAATTATTATTGGGTTTTTTGAATTTTGTATGGTCCACCCCAATCTTCATACTATTCTCAAGTTCCATAGGAGGCTTTTGTATCTCAAAAATGGAAATGAAAAGTTTTGGGAACTTATCATTCTAGTGCTAGTAATGAATTCCAACTATGGAAGTGTTTCATTCTCTCTCAAGAATCCTATTAAAATTTATCTCACATCATTTTATTAAACCCTTTGGGATTTTCTTAAAATGTTTGAATGTAGTGAACAATCATAAGGCAACTTCTTGTTCATAAAATGTGTAGTAAAAACCTCCCCCGATACCCCAAAAGATGGCATAGTTGTACCACATCTAAATCAACCTTGTTAACATGCATAATAATATCCATATACAATTTAACAAACATTAAAGATATTTTATATTAAAAAAAATTAATAAATTATCTCTTATAAAACATGTCAATGTTTTGTTTCTTCCAATTAAAAAAATATTTCAATTCTAGCTAGCTACCATGTTTCACTAAAATCAAGATCCAATGAATCTATTCTCTTAGGATATTTTCCTTTCAAAATATAGAAGTAAGGAGGATGTGAAAAGGAAAACAAAATCACCTAGTTACCGGTGAAATTATAAGAGAAATGTTTAAACATTTCAGTTCCATGTCAAAGGAGACATTTAGATTCAAGAATATAAATATGAATAAACATGTTGATAAGGGGAAAAACAAAGAAAATTCCTTTTAGTTTCCACCAAAGGTGTTGAGTTGATACACAATAAACCAATAAGGATTTATTTAGATTTGAGATGAAAAAAGTGCTTTCAACCATCCATGACATAATTATGAAATAGCCTTTAATAGAATGATACTCTTAAAAATATTTATCCTTATTCCAATCTCAATACTTCCACCGATACTCTTAAAAATATTTATCGTTATTCCAATCCCAATACTTCCACCCGATTGCAAATAATTTTTTATAAACATAGAATTAAAAATAATTTATTTGATTCAATCAATAATCAGTATACCTAAATAGTTTTACAAAACTTTATCTTTAAACTCCAATCAAGGCACATAATCCTAAGTTTGGAAATCAAATATGGTAAAAATTCGAAGGTCTATAAGTTATAACCATGTAAATTTCATTCAATAAATATTTTTATGCAATATAATAGGAAATAACTATAGAGAATAGTTATTAATAAAAATAAATTATATTCAAGATTTTTCTTTTTAATTAAGATATAGATTTTAATTTCTTTTTTTTTCTAGGTTATAAAGTTGGGAAAACTCAAGAAAAAGCCCAATTATTTCTCTCATTTTGAGAATAATAAATCTTAGAATTATTTGGGAACAATGCCAACAAACCCTAAAATATTCATGACACAATGTCTTAACAATGGGATTCAAATTCATTATAATAATATACTCATTAGGAATTCAACATATCACTTATAGGAATTGAAAATGGGAGGAAAGGATAACAATCATCCCTCCCAACTACCCAAACTAAACCCAATTGAGTTTTAATTTTTATTAAACTTTCCAAATACTTTTAACAATAAAATAAGTTTTTAAAATAAACACCATTCAAGAAATCTTCCATAAAAACTCAACCAAATACATTTCTCAAAAAAAAAACCTTTTAAACTTTATTTTCTTCCAAACCCCTCAAATCCGCAAAAAAGATCATTTAACACAAATTATCTAAACATGAATGTGTATCTTAAGAATCCCTATACCTCCATAGTATTTGGAACTACAACATAGATTCTAATTGAATCTTTGATTTATTATTTTACTCCATTGTTATTGTACTTGAGAAATATTTGATTTATTATTTTACTCCATTGTTATTGTATTTGAGAAATATTTAAAGAGCCATTGATTTTCAAATGGTTTGCCACGTTTTACCATCTTTACCTATGGCAAGAGCCATTGATTTTCAAATGGTTTGCCACGTTTTACCATCTTTACCTATGGCTTATTAATTGTGATTAGAATTGATTTTCCAAATGGTTTACTATTTTTTATCATCTTTATTTATGGTTTATTAATTGTGATTAGAATTGTGAATATTGATAAGTACTAAGTTTAAGAGGAGCATTTTTTTTCATATTTAAAAACATGTTATAAATAATAATAATAATAATAATAATCTATTTTTAAGGTCCCGACCAGGTCACACCAAATTGGTGTATGAGACTCCCCTCTGTCCAACGATTTGATTGGTAAAGTCTACGGAGGTATACATACCCTACCCCCTCTGGATTTGAACTTATGACTTCTTAAGAGGAAACACATATTCTTAATCATTAAGCTCATTCAAGCTATATCATTAGTAAAATACATTATCTAAATATATGAGATATTGATATAATTCATACACAAATATATACATATACACACTTATATATACATATACAAATAGCTAAAAAAAAAAACAACTCACATTTTCAAATTTACTCCATCAAATGAACCATTATCTATTTAATATCTTATGTAGATACTAAAACAAAATCCATAATGTTAAAAGCAATTCACATTTTCAAATTTACCTTATATTTTATATTTTTATCAAATGGTCCATTATCCATTTAATGTCTTATGTAGAAGGTGAAAACAATGGATGTTTTTACATAGACAAATTTGTAAAGTTCATTGTATGTGGAATCATTATCCATTTAATGTCTTACGTAGTGAAAACAATGGATGTTTTTATACAGCCAAATTTGTAAAGTTCATTGTATGTGTATGAAAGATACATGATTGAGTTTATAAAGTTTTTCACGATACATGATTGAGTTTATAAAGTTTTACACAAAATTAGTAAAAACACATGATTAAACATGATAAATATTAAGTTTATAATCATTTTTTTATGAGAGAAAAGTTTATTTTTCTCAATTACTGTGGTTTATTTTTCTCAATTACTTTCGAATCATTAATATTACTGTAATTTGACACAAAAATTTAAAATGAAATTACCCGAGTCACATAAAAATATCAACCAACAAACTTGATGCAAAACTATTAAATAAAAACGTTAAAGATACATAATTAAGTTTATAAAGTTTTTCACAAGATTAGTAAAAACACATGATTAAACATGATAAATATTAAGTTTATAATCAATTTCCTATGAGATAAAAGTTAGCTTCTCTTAATTCTCCAAACATGCATTCGAATCATTAATATTACTCTAATTGAACACAAAAATTTAAAATAAAATTACTCGAGTCACATAAAAATATCAACCAACAAGCTTGATGCAAAATTATTAAATAAAAACGTTAAATGTACTTGTATGACTAATTCCATAAGTTACATTTTCAAGAAGAAAAGGTTTCTCCACCTACGCTAGTTTACTTTAATACGTTATAATGAATTAAAATAATCATCAACATATTTTTAATGAATTATTAAATTGAATATGAAAATCTTAGGGGTTCCAATATCGTTCGAAATGTTCCATAAATAAATAAATTACTATATTAAAATCCCTAGGGATAAATACTTCCTTCCCATAACGCACGCACATTAGAGGCCCTTATGGTGTAATTATTGTCATGTTAATATGTTATAATGGCCTTGACCAATGATTTACCAAAGGTGAACTCGTCAACAATCATAAATATTTAAATACTTGCATTTGTACAATGAACATTTTGTTCACCAGATAGTATTCATAAGATAATATTAGAGTATCCATGAGTTAATATTATGCATATTATTTGATTATTTTTTTCTTTATATAGTTGTTGGTCTTTTCCATTGAAAACAAACATAAATGTGATTCGGTATCTAATACACATTAACAAGATAAATAGTTTGGAAGGCAAGAGATTTTTTTAAGATTTTTTTAAGATTTTTTTCAAACAAAACCACTTGTGATTTAAGTTGGATTGACATAAAGATGTCAAGTCTTAGCTAAATCATTGGAGATTAAATGTAGAGACCACTTTGTAAAATAACATATCTAAATTTAAGGAGAAATTGTAGTGCAGTAAAGAATTGGAGGATAAAAGAAAATTAAAATACTATAAGGAGATGATAACCCTTAATCTACAAGATCAAAAGTATCTCTTTGTTTTGATTAGTGTAAAAAAGAAAAAGAAAAATTGTCATTGCTAAAATACGAACAAAATGTCATGAGCTCCATAGTGAAACAAGGCATTGGACACTTCCTAAAACATTGTGGGTCAAAATAATTTGTCATCTTTGTGACACTAAAAGGGTTAAAGATGAAAGCCACTTTCTCTTAGAATGTCTTGCATGCACCCATACTAATTTACAATTTCAAAATATTTGTTACTATATGGACCTTCCTAACCTTTTGACTCATCAAAACTTGATTTAGGAAGCTTTCCAAACACAAAATAAAATTTTAAATCAAACAAAGTAATTAATGCAAAACATATGCATAAGATTTATATTTCCTAAAACAACCTTTGTAAGTAATTAATTAGTAAGTATCACTAAATTGTTTAAGAAAAATTCAATGTATTTTTTTTATCATATCATTTTTATTTATATCGAAAATATAAAACTATTTTTAATCTTCGTATAAAAAAAAATATGGAGAAAGATTAAATTGTTCATGAAAAAATAAATTCAAAATTTAAAGTTAACTAAATAGAGAACTACGTAGTCTCTCATTTAAAGTTAGGTTAACTCGAGAGAAAACAAACCCGTTTTTCAGGCAAACAAATGGGCCTAAATCTTATGAGATTTTCAGGGGTAGTTTGAGTTTCGCATAGATCAAATTTCCATGCATTTCAAAACCTTACCCTAGGGGTTTTACCCCATTTTAAACCAACCCAGATGCTCAGAAAATCGATCAGAGTTCTAGATTGGCCAAAAATTTAAAATGGAACTGCCAAAAAACCTGTAAAAATAACTCTAGAGGAAAGATTGCTCCCAAATTTTAAACTTTAGTTTTGACAAATAAAACTATACCAATCAAATTTTAAGCACATGGATGGTACATAGAGCAAGATTTCACATGGAACTCTATTTTCTTCCTTTTTCCTCTTTGAAAAAACTCTATAATGAAGGTTTCTTCCATATGTTTTAATTTTTTTAATAAAAATAAGGTTATGTTGCGAGACTTTAGCTTGAAATTGTTAAATGAACATGGTGTAATCCACTTCATCGTACTTTATAAGTGGTTGTGTTGCCGAAATCTGACCTGTATTATTTCTTAAGAAAATTTTCCACAGCAATTATAACTTTCTAAAACAAATAACTTCTAGATTTACTTTCCCTTTTCATTAATTTTAATTCATTTTATGCTTAAAAGTAATTTTAAGTTTACTTTCTCTTATAATATATCTCACACATCTTTTATTTTTATTTATATATATAAACTTAATCTATGACTAAGTGCCATCTAATTACACCTTATACCAATTCACAAACAAGGAAAAACATCAAATGAAATATTATAAGGGATTTAGGTCCGAATATTATGAATCACTGAAAACATTAAAATTAATTCATTTTATGCTTAAAAGTAATTTTAAATTTGCTTTCTCTCATAGTATATCTCACACATCTTTTATTTGTATCTATATATATAAACTTAATCTATGACTAAGTACCATCTAATTACGCCTTATAATACACACAACATTTATTATAAGAAAAACATCAAATGAAATATTATAAGGGATTTAGGTCCGAACATTATGAATCACTTAAAACATTTAAATTTTTTTATTAAAGTGTTTTTCCTAAGCTAACAAAGACAATGGATCTATATCATAATGTGTGAACACAAGAAGGTATTTATTCATTTTTTTCATTATTGCATTCGATTGTATCATTATTTGGTACAAGATACTCAACCATAAAAGCAACGATGAATGCGAATCACTCATTCATTTGTCGAGGTAATGATGATTCTTGTCTTGCTTATGTTTGTTGTTTCTAGGTAGTAATGAGAGGTGCGTTGAACTTGAATATTTAGTATATTAAGAAAATTATATAAATAGGATATATTGATGAGATGAGTGGATAACAATAATGGTTCGTCAATAAAATAAAAATAATAAAAAATATTTAAATTAATAAAATAAATAATATACATATGTATATGTATATAAATAATTTTGAGTAAACTTTTAGCTTCCTACTATGTGAATTTGATATGGACAAAATGTTCATGATAATTGAATTTTTTATGTTGATGTTTTTGGTAGCATCGTACAAATACTTCCATGTAGGTATGTGTTTTGCATGTGGAAGTAGTCGAAAATATTCTAGTCTTGAGTTTACTTTAGTTAGAAGGAATTAATTAAAGTAAAATTGTATTTATTAGTGAATTGAGTTATTTAAACACATGCTTAGCATGCAACATGTAATCTAAATCTTAAGTGGGTGTGAGAAGTAATCTCAACTGTAGATCACATTGAAGATTATAAATAGATTGTAACTCATGATTATAAAAGTAAGGCTAGGAGAAGGAGGAAGACACTTGTGTTGACGGAGTCGACACAATCAAGACTTTGAGAGGAAGTCACTTGGTGAGAGACCAAGGTAGGGACTTGTGTGAGATGCACTTGTGAGTCACTTGGTGAGAGATCAAGGTAGGGACTTGTGTGAGATGCACTTGTGAGAGACTTGGTGAGAGACCAAGGTTGAGGACAGGAAATAAAGACTTTTGATAGAAAGCAATGTAGGAGCAAAGAAGGACTTTTTCTTACACTATAGTGAGGAGATCTCATTGGTTCGATGAAGAGAGTTCATCCAAGTGTTGATGAAAATGTTGAATCACAAACGATCGTGATTCAAGGTTTTCATCGGTGGAGAAGAAAATTTATCTAGAGGTCATACAAATCAAGGAGGAGAGAGAGAAGAAGCAGGTGGGTTTCAGAGGACAAAAGCCACACGAAAGAGAAGAGTTGTATATAGGTTGTCATACGGTATTTTCGTACACATCCATGGGTCTTAGAGGAGATAGGTACAAATATATGCGGTTTTGAGAAGGGAAAGGAATGAACATCCACGAGCCAGAGAAGGGAAATTCACAGATGCATTGGAAAATGTGTTGGTACAGGTTCGTACAGTAGCACAAGAATTTCCAGGTTTTTCTGCAGTGTATAATTCTCTCAGTGGGCCATTATCCTTATTATGGGAGCCCTGATTTGACCTTAATAAAAGCATCATTGGACTGGGTTTCCCTCCAGGGTTTTTCCAGGGGTTATTTACCAAAAATTCTTGGTGTTCTTATGTGCTTGATTTGGTTTCCTTGTTTATGCTTCCACTGCATGTTTTGCTTCCGCTGCATGTTTCGTTGAGTAACCTAGTTTTGCTTTGATTCAATAAATATATGTTGCTTGTAATTAACTGCATGATGCTAGGTTGAAAGGAAATATCGACATGACATCAGAGCCAAGGTTTCTCTGAAGGGAGGAAACTAAGAGGAAATATCTTATCAGGTGGATAACCAACAGAGGAAATCAAAGGATAGATTTCAACAACAGTACTAGGTAGAACAAGTTTTTTTGCAGGTATATAGAGGCATCCACGAGTCACAGTGGAGACAATCGCAGATATTTGTGGGTCACAGAAGGACAAGGAGTGGATATCCACAGGTCAAAGAAGGAAAATTCTTGGATAGGCTATATTGTTGACATTTTGGTAGATGTGATAGGTACTTTCCCTCCTAGACAACCTTCCATAGACAAGAAGAAGATTCCATAAGAAAGAGAACCATCAAACTTATGTGGAAATACCCAAGAAGAGAAGTCGGACCATAAGGAAAATATTAAAGTGAAAATAGAAGCCTCTAGATAAGAAGTCAGCCCACATGAATTAATAAAGTGGAAAATGAATTATTCCAGATAAGAATTCGGACCTAGTATTCCAGATAAGAATTCGGCCCTAATACATTGAAAGATCAATATAAATATAGTAATGCCTTGCTCATTTGAAGACACACTCACTCACAACTACAACTACATAAGAAGGCACAACTCTAAGGCTAGGAATATCCAGCTACTGCAACGTCTTGGATATTGGTTATTCTTTGTGGTTTCTCTCTCTCTCTCTCTTGTGCACTACCCTTGGTAGAGGTGTGATCCTCTTGTATAGTGTTGCTACTGCAGCTGGGGTGGTATTTTTGGTTGTACTTTGATCCAACCTTTGTTCTATGGTTTATCTATTGGTTCATGATTGGAATTTCTTTGTGAAAAAAATCCATATAAGAAAGGTTGTTGGGGTTTTCCCCCATTTTGTGTTTTCCCAGGATAAATCTCTTGTGTTCTTTTGTCTCTTGTTTATGTTGCTATTGCTCAATACATAATATATAAGTTAATTTTAAAGAATACTAGCATAATATCCAAACATAGGGTTGTGCACATCCATATAATGAAGGATAAGAGAATGATGTTAGAACCTTCTGGCAAGAAGGGTACTTTTATAGATACATAGTATTTCATATTAAGATCGATTGTAAGGAGCATAAGGCTTCAAACATGACCATACATATGCCTCTATTTAAGTTGATCACTCTTCAGATACCAAGAAGAGTCAGTAGAGATAGAAGGGCCTACCCATAATCATTACAGTGACCAGGAAGATACTAGCATGGTCCCATGATACTTTGCAGAATGAAAAGGAGATACAAGTGTATGGCATTGATGAGTCATATCACGAGGAGGATCATATGGCTCCACCAGTGGTGACGCAGGAGGACCCACCAAGTACCAACTCAAAAGGAGATAGATTTCAGAGGGAGTAAACCCTAGGACAGTTCATGGGAGCATGCAGACTCAGAGTGAGCCTGATCTCAGAGAGAGTGAATGGCTTAAAGAATTTTATTCAGAAATTATTCCTCCTTAGATTCAAAGACGTCTTCTTTGACTAACAAACGAGAGGTAGATTGAAGCTTCAGAGGCTTCGAGAAGATATTTGACCTCTTGGGAGGATTTCCTTGTTTCAGTGATAGAGGAGGAAGCCATTCATAAGGACTGGGATATTGATCCTTGTTTCCAAGAAGTCAATGGTGACTTCCAAGTTGATATACAAGATCAAGCATGTTGCATATGGCAACATAGAAATTTACAAATATTGATTTGTGGCCAGAGGATTCTCCCAGGAAGAAGGAGAAGATTATGAGTATCCAGAAGAAGTGTAAATAGAGCATCCACAAGATACATCAAAAGGAATCTCATGTCTGCATATTAAATATGGCTTTGTATGGGCCTAAGAAGACACCTAGGGCATGTTATGCCATATCACATAGTTACTTGATGAGATTGGTAATTATTTACCCTTGATCCTATATGTGGATGACCCATTTCTTATAGGGGGTGAGAAGCTCACAGATGGGTGCAAGAGGGAACTCAATTCAAAGTTCGAGATGAAGGATCTAGGTTTGATGCATTACTTCTTGGGATTGGAGGTGTGGCAGAGTTCATATGAGATTTTCCTTAGCCAAGGGAAATATATTGTTGAGATTCTGTAGAGATTCGGGATGATGGATTGCAAGTCCATGGACACACCCATGATGATAAATATGAAGCTTCTAATTGATTCATCTTTAGATTTGGTGGATCCCATGATGTACAAGCAACTGATTGGATCCTTGATGTACCTAGTTAACACCAGGCCAAACATATATTTTTCATTGAATGCCTTGAGTTAGCACATGGTTAAAACTAGACATGTACATTGGATGGTAGAAAAACATATGTTGAGGTACCTGCGTGGTACAATTGGATATGGATTGAGATATGTCTCAAGTGGAGATGTGAAGCTAAAGAGATATACAGACTCCAACCAGGTAGGGAGTGTAGTGGATCATAAGAGTACATCCAAATGATTCTTTAGTCTGGGATCAAGTATGATCTCATTGTTGAGAAGGAAGCAGAAATCAATGGCACTTAGTACAATAGAGGAAAAGTATATCATAGCTAGTGTGGAAAGCCATGAAGTAGTGTGGCTTCAGAAGTTGTTGCAGGGATATTTGATCTAGATTTGGAGCCAACTTCGATATATTTTGAAAATCAAAGTTGTGTAAGGATTTCAAGAAAACCATGTCTTTCATGAAAATTCAAATCACATAGAGATTAAATATCATTACATCTGATACATGGTGTAGAAATGAGATATAGAGATCCAATACATATCCACGAATGAGAAGATAATGAACATTCTCACCAAGCCTTTGTCTAGAGTTAAGTATGAGTACTTCAGAGACAAGCTTGGAGTGATGCAGAATGTCCACCCTCATTGACAGGGAGGTGTGTTGTTTCTTCTCCTACCAGATAACCCCTCTGGCCAAGGGTTCCTTATATTAGTCATGTGAGTTGATTGAGGGGTTAATGCAATGTCAGACCTGATGAGAGAAGAAACATCACACACATAGTCATGAGGACTATGGGAGTAGCTTCATGCTATTGGATGAGACTATAACTATGGTTTATGGCATGGTAGTAGATGTGTGATACCAATTGATTGTTGCATAGTTACAGAGACATCAACTATGACTATGGCTAATGGTACGGTAGTAGTTTTGTGCTACTAGTTGATCGTTGCAGAGTTGTATACTATGACTATGATTGATGGCATGGTAGTAGTTGTGTGCTACTAAATGATTGTTGTATATTCATACAGATTGAAGACTATGATTATGGTTGACGTCATGGTAGTAGTTGTGTGCTACTAGTTGATTGTTTCATAATCATAAAGACAATTGGACTGCATAGTGGTAGCTTGTGTAGCTACCAGTTGATTTTAGGATAGAGGCCTTGTGTCTCTGGATAGTAGCTGTGAGCTACTACGTTGGACATGTTTCACTGAAATTGATTGTGTATCATTGGACAATAGTTTTGTGCTACTACGATGGATTTGTTCCACTAGCGGTGGTTATGTATCAGTAGATAATACTTGTGTACTACTATGGTTTGTGAGCAGATTGGATGGAATTGTAGTAGTTGTGTGCTACTAGTTGATTTCCATGGAGACTACCCGACTGCTTGGGAGTAGTTGTGTTCTACTATTTAATCGCAGCACAATCAGGAGGACTATGGAAGTAGTTGTGTACTTCTGTACAATATGGGTAGTTATGTGCTACAGGATGATTGAAGCATAGTATTGGAGATCATGACGAATGATTTGAGATTATCTCTCTAGCAAAGAGGGAGTGTTGATGTTTTGGTAGCTATGGGAGGTACTTTCTCTCCTAGATGACCTTTCTTAGACAAGAACAAGATGTTGGACACACCTACCACACTTAGAGGGGGGTGAATGAGTGTGGGGATATTTTTCCCAAAACGTCCCTCTTGCACAAAAATTATCAATTAGAATTCAACATTTATTCATTACTCATTGCTGTCATTTATAACCAGTTAGATGTAGGCACATATCAGCAACATATATAAGAAATATATCATCAACAAGTCATCATCATAATGGACACAAAGAACACAAGATGTATGTACAATTTTCTTTTTATTACGGACTACAATCCTTGGGTTTATCAGCAACAACTAAATATAGTACAACTCTACAAGAGCACTAGCTCTATATGAAAGACTCAACTTACATTCTCAGCACCAACTGAGATAAGGAAACAATCCTCAACAGATATCAATCTGTCAACAGGTACATGACCTATCAGTAGTGCAGCCTGCGTGTGAACGCGCCCTGGCTCACTATAGCCTGTGTGTGAATGCGGCCAGTGTATAATGTAACAAGTGTATGCTCTTGTGCACTTAGGGTTTTTCTTTGCTTCACATGCTCAGCTCCTCTGCAACCTGTAATCACTTTCTCTTCTATCTTCCACTGTCCAAACTGACCCACAGCCAGTCACAATACATCCAAGCTCTCTAATAGCTTGCTCATGCTCCACAA
>ML827760.1:66227-81360 GCA_009831015.1 Picea engelmannii | reverse complement strand
CTGAGATCAGAGTATATGGATGCGAGTTGGCCCCTTATAAGCTTCCTAAATACCTTCCTGTCAGAATTTTTTCTCTGGAGTACATAACGCAGATGATAAACTCTGATGATATTCATTTTGTGTCTCTAAAGAAAAAAAAATAGCTCAGAATCAAAGGGAAGATTGGCTCTTTCATCTGCAACAATCATGGCATCGGAGACGAAGCAGACAAGCTGCTGAAGGAAATGAAGTTCGTCATTAGTTTCACATGGCACTATGATCCATGTGGGATTATCTCTGAGATGAGGGTGAAAAATAAGAATATCTCGTATGTCCACGAATCTAGGCCCGAAGTCGAGAAATTCACAAACTAGACAGTATGGGAACCAAACACTTTGGTCGAAGCAGAACAACAGGATCCCCCGTCCACTGTATCACAAACAACCACACCACATGTTCCGAAAGAGAAAAGGCCTAGGCACGATTTGTCACCGCTTGTTACTGAAGTGTCATCAGAAGAATTCCAACTGCATACCAAGAGGTCTAAAACTAGTTCATCTCCCGACTCGACTGGGGAAAAGGAAGTCCCATCTACTACAGTGACCAAGGTTCATAGGCCACCCCTCAATGCAAGCCTCCAGCATATCATAACCTCAATATTGCCGAAGAAATCTACAGATACTCCATCAACCACCCATCCAGGCAAGATAGGACCGAAGCTGAGCATCTTTGAGAAATACGATCTGATCAAGAAAAGGAATCAGACTCTGACCAACAACACTTGCGCCCATTTCTGGAAGTAGATGTCAACTGCACAACATAGCCTGCTATCGACATTTGACACTGAGAAGGGAAAAATGCATATGGCATTCCTCCAAGCACGGGTTCCAGATCCAAAGGTAATCACTGATTACAAAAGGGCCACTTTTGAATTCCAGACAAAGGATGTGCATCCGTCCGATCAGATGGATCTGCATAAGCAAATAAGAGAAATGGTTTTCTATACGCTGGCACATGCTTCCACTACTGCATCCAAATTGCAAGTGTCCCTGAAAAACGTCCAAACACAGTTGAATTTGGATAAGATATCGTACTTTGCCAAGGACAACATGATGAAGACTTTGGAGGAATTGGTCCTTAAGATCGGGTACGATCCCTCGAATGTGAAAGAAGTCGAGGAGATGATTAAAAATAAAAATGTCGACATAGCCTCCTTAAGGAAACAATTGAAACTCCCACCAATAGAGGATTCACAAGCAAAGGAAATAGCAGAGACGGAAGGAGAAAAAGATGAAATGATCAAACTAATCATGGAGCAGAATGCACAACTAAAGGAAATGGAAGCTGAGATGGAGAAGCTAGTAAAAGAGAAAGAATAGTTGAAGCCAATGGAAGTCATTCCATTGAGTGCAGTTCCACTTTTAGGAGTAAGCACATCATCAGTAATAGAAGTCCCATCAACGAATCCACTGACATCTCTGGAAAAGACAGTCGAATTGGCCAAATCTATGCAAAAAATGAACCTGCAGGAAACAAAGATTAGCAGGCTCAAAAAAGAGATTGAGAACCTTCAGGAACTCAAATCTTCCTATCAGATCAACCTCTCCAAGGAAAAGCAGGTGTCAGACCAGTTCAAACAAGAGTTACAACAGCTCCGAAAGCAAACAGTGGCAGGTAAAACTCTGGCTGAAGTTAAAGAAAGCATCTGGATAGACATCACCAAGTCTATGAACGAGATATGGCCAATGATACAGATCATGTTTGAGAAAAATGAATTGGTGCAGAGAAGCAAATAGGCCATTGAGACGATCAGATCGGAATTGGGAGAGATGCCCACACAGGCTAATGAAATCATCAAGTTCCTAAATTCTAAGACCAGGGAGGAGCTGGAAGAGATGAAAATTGAAGATAGAACAGAGACCATCCTTGAGGTCAAAAGAGTTTTGACCAAGAGAGGATTAATGCTTCAGCTGGAAGAAAAGGTTCAGGCCATGGACCTAGGGGTACAAAGGTTTTTTAGTAATATTGAGGCTCTACAGAAGAAAGGCCTTCCTGGTCTGAAGGTAATCAATGAAAAATTGATGACACTCCCAGACTACAAAAAGAGACTCGCCGATGTGGCTAAGGATAGTTCAAAGTTTTCAAGAATTCAAGGCAGCATTACTAGCAAGACATTTCTAGATGCACTTCAGTGGGACATCAGTATTCAGCATGAGATTCGATACATCTTCATCACCAAACCTACCTTCGCTAAGTACACAAAAATGGATGAAGTTTATCGAAGGATACTCAAAGTCAATGTTCCCAGTCATCTTCGATGGGAAGAACTATGTGATATGATCGAGTAGTATATGAGCTGTCCTAGCCCAGTAATTTGTCCAGTCAGATGAGGTCGTGTAGAGGCCTCACCAATGGTCCACCAAGAAAACAACATGCAGTTGTGACACATCATCAAGCAGTTCCTAGATTTCTGAAATCTGTTAAGTTAGTTAGGCTAAAAATAGATTTACCACGTCCTGATATTTGATGACAGGATTGTTTGTAACTTTGGGTTATAAATACTTCATCCTTCTAAGTATTGAGGGTTGTTGATTTTCACGCCCTGTAAGCTATCAGACTGTAATATTTTTTAAGAGATCTTCCATTAATACAAAGGGGCATTTTACAGGATTCTTGCATGTATTCACTTGTGATGTTTTTCTCTCTAAGTTAAATGTTATTCTCACTTTGTTATCACATTGTTTTCTAAATCTAATCTTTGGAAGTAACGAACGTTGCAAGATTTATCTCATATACCCTATTTGTGACTTAAAATATTTTAGTGTTTTGTCTTCTCATTTTACAATAAAGAAATTCTTAACTGCTTCTTTGTTGTAATTGTCTTTCTCATCTTTTCTGCTATTCCCCATTTATGCTACTAAAGAATCCAATGATTATATTATCTCACCCTGTGAAAGGTTTCCTTGTTTTTCTGGTTTGGATTTCATTTTTACGAGACAGATCCCATATCCCAATGGATGTGTAAACTTTCTCAGCCAACTCGACAAACACTACGACAACAAAACCAACTTTTTTATTTACCTAGCCTAATATTTGAAAATTTTGAAACATATCTAAATCATATAGAGAGATCCCTCTCTGAAGTTGGAAGGGCTAGATCCCATCTTCAAAAGCGGTTGGATAAAGATACCTCTCATATATTTCTTCTTTCTAACAACCTCTAGGAAATTTACAGAGTGCTAACATAGTGGCGACCATATTGGGGAATGAACAAAACTAAAAATTTATAACCTCACATTTTCTTTTCCCTAGAAGAAAATTTTGTTCCTGAAATATTGCAAATCTGAGAAGAAAGTAATGTTTAGAGGTTAATTAAAATTTGTACATATTATTTTTAGACTCGTAAAACTAAAAAGTATATATATAAAAATCAAAAACAAATCTGGCTCCCAAGAAAGTTTATACTCGATCTCATCCAGACCCAGAACCTGCGATAGTAACAGATAACCCATAATAGCTTCTTAGGAAAAAGACCATTGTTGAAGGTTCAGTAAGTCATACTCCCTTTCATAAGTCCCTTTCCTTTTCAGGGGAGATCATTACCTTTCAAAACCTTGAATTTGACACCTTTTCCGAACAAAGCCTAGTTATAACAAGATCCAATAGTTTTGTGACTGAAATCATTTTGCAACCCCGGACTCCTGAAGTTCTATCTCCCACTGCTAAACTGCAAACCACTCCCTCGATGCTAGCCAGTCCCTCCTCATCCTCGTCCTCGATCGTTACCTTTCCTATCATCCAATTTGTTATCCCACCTCCTCCACCTATCATGGCAGCCAGATATGCACCCTTGGTGTTGGTCGTGCCTCTTCATGCTATGCCCCAAGACTATCAAACGAGACTCCCATAGTTCGATGGAATAGGACCTTTGAACGCCCAACAACATGTTGATAAAATGAATGATTATTTTGACCTGCACGAAGTAGATGAGGTTGACGTTCAAATGAGATTGTTTGCCCAAAGTTTGACAAGTGACGTTAAGAAATGGTATAAAGGTTTACGTGTCGCCTCAGTCCTTGACCTTACCGCATTTCAAATGAGTTTTCTAAACAGATGGGAGGTAAAGAAAAACCCTCTCCAAATATTGTCAGAATACAAAAATATCAGAAGAAATCAAGGTGAGACAATACAATATTACTGCACCTGTTTCAATAACCTGTACAACGCAATCCCAACCGAAATCAAACCTCCACAGGGTTTGGCATTGATAAAATTCCCTGATGGTTTTGACGCCGATATGTCGTACCAACTAAGGGAAAGAAATTCTACCAACCTGGAGGACATGCAGAAAAGTGCAATAAGTGTGGAGGCCAATTTGTTGGAAAAAAGGGCACGACAAAGGTCAGAGAGGAGAGTCACAATTAAAGAGGAACATTCCACATCAACCTCCGATTCCAAATTGGATTCTTTGGCCAGAGCAATGGAAAGAATGATGGAAAGACTTACTGTATCAAAAAGAAATCCTCTGAGAGAAAACCCACCAGCTCCTCAAATTTGTAATCCTAACTTCAGAAGAAACCCTCCTCAAATCAGGCAGAGAGATCCTAGGGATCAAAGAGACCAGAGATGTCTAGATCAGCAGATCAGACCTCCCCTACAAGAAAATTATGCTGAGGAAGGAGAGGAAGTGATTAAAGAACTAGAGGATACTCATATAAATCTCATGGGAATTCACGATAACGAAGCTATTTTCCTTACCCAAGAAGAGAAAGAACTTTTTCTTCTCAATCAAACAAAAGTAAGTGAAGAAGCGGAAGATGCCAAACAACAGGCATTCGAAAATGACATTTTGGAGGTACACCGGCAGTACAATCTACAAAGTAAAAAGACAGAAGGAAGTTCCCCAAAAAAGATGATTGAAACAAAGAAGGTAGTCGAAACCAAAAAATCCTCTGAGCCATCTGCCGAGAAGATTCCTGAGAAGAGTAATGCCGAAGTTCCAGCAAAAAGAAACCTTACTATTCTGAAAAGATCGTCGCAGATTGAGGTTTCATCAATTAATCAACCAAGTACCTCTGGCTAGAAGAATGTGGTAGACAAACCAGAATTGATGAGCCAAAACAGAGCCCCTACACCTTTCAGCCTCGAAAGGGAATTAGCCAAAGTAAAAATTCCCATTCCACTTTCCAAGTTGATGAACAAAGACGCTTATCGTTCACAGGTGATTAAAGCGTTGACCATTGAACCTGATATAGGTATGAAGGCCTTAACTGTTGGATCAAAAAATCATTCAAACACTGTGAACCTTACAGATGATCAACCTGAACTTTTGTTCGGACCTGAAGTGGATGGCCAAGCCGATAATGGTGTTGTCGCTCCTTTTTGCATCAGTCTAAATATACATGACCTGATCTTGCATAATGCTATGCTAGATTCAGGTGGTTCCCATAATCTGATGCCTAAAGCAGTGATGGAGAAACTGGGACTGGAGGTCACCAGACCTTCCAAGGATTTACACTCGTTTGACTCCAGTGAAGTTAGATGTATTGGTTTGATCAAGGACCTATGTATCACCCTGGTTCAGATTCCTACAAAGAGCATGGTCATGGATGTGGTAGTTGTAGACATTCCCCCGAAGTATGGAATGTTGCTATCCTAGTCTTGGGGGGCTAAGTTGAGAGGCACCCTGCAGCTGGATATGTCATATGCCACTGTCCCAGTTTTCGAGCAACAAAGAAGGCTATATAGAGAAACATTGTTGAAATACATGGTTAGTAGCCAAGAAAAACCGCACAACTATCCTCTTTACTCGGCACATTATGACATGGATTCTTTTATCCTATATAACGATGGTGACACGGGAGAGAAAATCACTCAAATGGGAGAAGATACATCTATTCTGGACGAAGGCCAAGAAATCATCGGGGTAGAAAGAAAGAAAAACGTGATAACTGAAGAATTATCGGCAGATTTCTGGAGCATGGATTTTGATGGAGCAGTGAGCAAAGAAGGAGATGGAGCAGGAGTTTGGCTGCACAATCACAGATCCAAGTATTCAGAAAACCATTCTTACAAATTAAATTTCCAATGCACTAACAATATCGCCGAGTATGAAGCCTTGATGCTCAGTCTGAAACTTTTGAAAAGAGTTGGTGCCAAACAGATTATGGTAAGAGGTGATTCTGAGTTAATAATCAAGCAAATTAAAGGTGAGTATGCTGGGAAACATCCCCGTCTTAGATCTTATAGGAATGTTGTTCTTGATTCCCTTAGATGTTTCACTGAAGTTGATTTGCAGGTAATGCCTAGGGGACAGAACATTTTGGCAGACGGATTGGCTATGTCAACATCCACATGTAAGATTCCTTTTCGTTTGACTCGACCATACACGGTAGAAGTGAAGTGCAGACCAACTGTTCTCGACAACATCAGGTACTGGAAGGTATTTGGTAATGATGATGAAATTGAAGACTTTCTGTAGTGTAAAAATGATTTTGAATGTACAAATATAGATTTAGAGAACGAATATGAAAATGTAAAAAGATCTGATTTTGAAAATGATAGTGTAAATAGCGTAGATTCATGAAAGTTAGGTGATGATGAGATGGAGACCGATATTTTTCATTTGAAAAGTAATGTTTTACCTAGGGGTTTAGTTCATTTGGAGGACTTGTTTGATTTTAATGATGTAGCCAAAAAACCAAAAAATGAAGCCAATGGACAAGAAGTAGAAGACTGTAATATAGGGACAGAAGAGAAACCCAGGATGGTCAAATTGTCCAAATCATTACCCCCTGAGAAAAAAATCAAATACATTGAACTATTCAAGGAATATTCAGATGTGTTTGCTTGGGGTTATGAGGATTTGAAAGCTTATGATACCAGCATCATACAACATAGGATTCCAATAAAAGAAGATAAAAAACCATTCAGACAGAAACTTAGGAGAATCAATCCCAAGTTACTCCCCCTGATAGAAAAGGAAATCAAAGAAATGTACGATGCCAAAATCATAGTCCCGTTATGTTTTTCCAAATGGGTCTCAAATTTGGTCCCAACACATAAGAAATCTGGAGAAATCAGGCTTTGCATTGTTTTTTCGAAATCTGGAGAAATCAGGCTTTGCATTGTTTTTTCGAAATCTGAATAAGGTCTCCCTAAAGGACAATTACCCCTTGCCAAAAATGGACCACATACTACAAAGGGTAGTCGAATCTCTTTGCTGGATGGGTTCTCGGGTTATAATCAGGTCCTCGTTCACCCAAATGACCAAGACAAAACCACTTTCACTACACCATGGGGAACTTTCATGTATCTGAAAATGCCTTTCGGTTTGATGAACGCTGGAGCCACTTTCCAGAGAGTGATGGACATCACCTTTGTGGAAGAATTAGGTAAATTTATTGTCATCTATCTGGATGATGTAACTATGTTTTCTCAATCTAATGACGAGCACCTGTGACATCTCAGACGAGTCTTTCAGAAATGCAGGAGATTTGGGATTTCTTTAAATCCTAAGAAGAGCCTTTTCGGACTAGAGGAAGGCAAACTGCTAGGGCACATAATCTCTAAGGACGGAATCAAAATAGACCCTAGCAGAATCGAAGCCATACAAAAATTAGAACACCTAATAAACATCAAAGAATTACAGTCTTTTATCGAAAAAATAAACTTTCTACAAAGATTCATACCCAATCTGGCTGAACTCCTCAGAAACATTACAAATATGTTAAAAAAGGATGTAAAAATAAAATGGGACACCGAATCCAGGTAGTCTTTCAAACAAGTCAAACGAGCACTCACACAGGCCCCCGTCTTGATCAGTCCTAACTTTACCAAAGATTTCTATTTTAGAGTATACATTCTCCATTCCCACACCATTGCATATGTTCCAAATGCGGTAGTAAAAGACATTTTGACCTAGGAAAATCCGGATGGAAGAAGAGGAAAATGGATTGCTATCATTTTAGAATATGACATAGAGATTAAGACTACGAAACTAATTAAAGGTCAAGGTCTAGCAAAATTAATGGCTGAATCAAATTTCCATGCTCTTGACATTAATTTCTTAGCTGCAGCAGATGAACAGGGTGAGTTGGCGACTCTAAGTGTGAGAGAGGTATTTCTCAACTCTCCATGGTACGCAGACGTAATATTTGTTTTTCATAATTTACAAGATCCCCCTTGTCTGACTAAGACTAAAGATAGGTTTTTGAAGTTGAAAGCATTAAAATTTTCCATTCTAGAAGGCAATCTATATTGGAAAGATCATGGAGGTATTTTGTTAAATTATTTATTGAAAAATGAAGGTGACAAAGTGTTACAAGAGTTTCATGCAGGAGATTGTGGCGGTCATCTGAATTGGAAGGTTACAGCCAACAAAATCCTCAGAGCTGGATTCTATTGGCCCACCCTATTCGCCGATGTACATCATAAAGTGACTTCATGTCATCAATGTCAGTTGTTTGAAGGCAAAAGGAAACTCTTTCCTCTACCCCTAAAACCGATCTCAGTTGAGGCCCCTTTCCAGCAATGGGGATTGGACTTCATTGGAGAAATACACCCCCCTTCTTCAGGCCAACACAGGTGGATTCTTACTACCACAAATTATTTTACAAAATGGATCGAAGCAATACCAAGGAGGAAATCCACTAATTCTGTTATTATTAAATTTCTTGAAAATAATATCTTGTCTCGCTTTGGATGTCCTAGAAAGATTATAACTGATAATGCAGTTTCTTGTCGATCGAAGAAACTCATAGATTTTTGCATCCAGTATCATATTGTTTTGGGATATTCCATAGCTTACTACCCTCAGGGGAATGGGCTGACGGAATCCTCAAACAAAACCCTAGTAAACATCATCAAGAAGACGTTGCTAGAAAACAAGAAGTCGTGGCATAACAAGTTGGTTTTCGCATTATGCGCTGACAGACTGACCACCAAAAGGTCAATCGGTATGTCACCATATCAGCTGGTCTATGGCACAGAAGCAATTTTTCCCACTTCCTTAGGAGTCCCTTTCATGAAATTTCTTCAAGATATACAAGTCGAGCCAAACGACTCGCAAAGAAGGATCAATCAGATGATCCATTTGCATCAGTCTAGGGAAGAGGTGTTCAAAAAGACTCATGTAGTCCAAGAAAGCATCAAGAAGATTTTTGACAAAAGAACCAAGGAAGATGATTTTGAGCTAGGAGATTTGGTGCTGAGATGGGATGCCCGAAATGAAGACAAGGGAAAGCATGGCAAATTTGATAGTCTATGGAAGGGACCATACATGATTCAAGAATTCATAGGAAATAACACTTTCTTGCTAAACAACGTTGATGGGACAAATCTTCCAGGACGACCTGTAAATGACAGAATGATGAATCACTACTTACCACCTCAGTAGAGACTCGAGGTTACACTCTCCATTGTACATACCATCTTTATTTTTCACCTGCATTTTTTGAGGGAATAACTTTAGTCAGTTGAATGAAGCCTGAAGAGAAGGCCCTAAGCCACTGACCACTGTTCTTCCATTTTTGAGAATAAAACCAATCAATCAACGAAGGCAATTAGGAAGAAATTTTCAGAACATCAGGAACCCGGATTCTTGGCACTTCACAGGGAAAGTACCATCCCTAGGTGGAGCCGTTGTTATCACCCTATAAGTTATAGGATCAACTGGTGACTGAAATATTATCTCTCTCTAGTGTTTTTGTTGACAAATGATTTTTCATTCTGCAAATAATTTGAAAAGAAAGAAAAAAAAAAGAAAAAGAAAAGAAAAAAGAAAAGAAAGAAAAAGAAAAAGAAAAAAAAAAAAAAAGAGGGCATAAAAGAATTTCAATAAAACCCTATGCAATAATAGTAACTTGGTCCATAACTTTCAAGCATGGCTAAGTTATTTTTTAAATTTATGTTGATAGGGTTAGTGAATAACTTTGGCTAAACCGTTCAATCTTAGCCAAAGTATCTAGGTTAGATTAGTGAATAAATATGGCCAGACTGTCTAATCTTGGTCAGATAGCCCCAGGGTAGAGTAAGTTCTTAGCCCAATAGTCTAATCTGGATTAATTGTCATAGGAAGCTAGGTTAGAATATAGGCTAGTTTCTTTACTTCAATAAAACCAGCTGGATGATCAATGTTGCACCATGTTTTAGATGCTCAAAATGTTGTTTGTCTAGCCCCGCGGTAGTGTATACATGAAAAACCTTGGAAAAAACCCGTGAAATGCACTTATCCTAAGTTCTCTGGTGCATGTATTCTCCACGCCCTCACTTATGCTCCGCTCATATATCAATGGTTTAGATAATTGCACCTAGATCTATGGCGGTCAGATTTTTCCGGACCCCCCCGACCGTTCTATCTTTAACGGAGGGGGGGGCGGGTTTGAAATTGCTGGTAATACACGTGCACATCTGGATGACCCAATTTTAAGCGTGTGGATCTACGATTTATATTTGATTTCGGACCCCCCATTCGTTTTTCCTTTAATGGAGGGGGGGGGTTGGGAATGTGTGATAAAGGATGCGCATAGATCTGCGGTCAAAAGGCGAGCGCACAGATCAAAGGCTCAAGGTGTTTTTCAGACCCCCCCGACTAATCTGCCTTTAACTGAAGGGGGGGGGGTCTAGAATGGAATCTTTCCTTTGGCGGGCCCCTATCTATATGTGGCACTATTTTACCGGTCCTGAGCCCCACCACCTCCTATTGTCTGACATACCTTTGTCACCTCTTGACGTCATCATCCACCTTTCCAAAAGAGTCACATCCCATAATTTCTGCCAGTCCTTCCCCCCATTCACTCGTGGAGAACCCCCTCACCATGATTTTTACTTCAATCGGTAGCCGCCACTTCACCCATCCGTATTCCTCAGTCACTGTCACCTGCCATCTCACGATTTAAGTGATCCGTTGGCCATTTATTATTGGATGACCTATTCATTAACCAACTGACCTATCCCTCACACCCAACGGACACCCGTTTACTCAAAACTACCCTCACTCCCCTTCCTTTCACCTCTTACCCACTCATCACACCAGAGAATTTTACACCGTTTTTCTCCGTTTCAGTCAGTCTCCCCCATCTACCGTCGTCCCCGCTAACGTTCTTTTTTGCAGGTATTGTTATAGTAATGGCGCCAAAGTCAAAATAAGAAGAAGGAGAGGAGAATCTATTTCTCCCGCCTCCTGTCGACCTTGACAGGATTCCACTGGCCGACAAAGATCGCTTAATCATAGATACAAAGTGTGATTTCAATATCGCAGACCTTCAGTCGTGGCTCAAAGAAGTTTTCCTAGACCATAGTGACGAAATTGGACTCTGGGATTCCAACCTACCCCTGTATCTCTTTCCTCAGATTCACCCTTTTCCATAGTTTTCTCTCAAGTGCCAAGCCCACTACATTCCCAAGCAAAGAGCCATCGTTTCTTCGCCTGGAGAAGTTATTTTCCTCATCACGCTTGAAACCATCGATCAAACGATGAAAATATCATGAGCTGACTCTGCATCACCTTTTAACCTTGAAATTCTCACAGAATTATACCAGAAGATGAATTTCCCCCAAAGAACTCAAATATTTGAGCTTTTCCTCCCACCATCTGCTCAATTCCCCGCTACAAATCCCCCTTATCCTTCTTCCATGTTTTCAACCAAAGTAAACTATATTATCTTGTCCCTATGCGCCTTGTTGGGTTATTATTCGGATCAGTGGGTAGACGAACCCATTCTGGTATTTTTTTCCATTTTCTCGACCGATGAGAAGCCCACTACCCAGTTCGACTTCAACACATTCCTGGCGAACAATATTCATGAATAGTTTGTCAATTCGGTCACGGAAAGCATGTTCTGGTACTCTTCTGTACTGGCGTACTTGTTTGTTTTCTTCCAAGTAGACAAATTTTCTTTTTCCATGCAGAAGATGGACGGAGATGGCAGAACCCTAACAGTAACCGCATGGACCTCCTTGCTCAAGAATAACTCCACATAGTTCGGTTTCAAGCAGTTCATCGAGCAATTCTATCACCCAGTGGTAAGTATGCTTAGTGGTAGGCCGGAACCTAGGATCAATGATGAAGTTCAGAGGATCCTGCATCTTTCGGATCACACCAAGAAGGGTGATTGGTATTTATACCAAAATCACACTGAGATCAGAGTATATGGGTGCGCGTTGGCCCCGAATAAGCTTCCTAAATACCTGCCTGTCAGAATTTTTGCCCTGGGGTACATAAGGTAGATGATAAACTCTGATGATATTCATTTTGTTTCTCTAAAGAAAAAACAACAACTCAGAATCAAAGGGAAGATTGTATCTTTCATATGCAACAATCGTGGCCCTGGAGAGGAAGCAGACAAGTTGTTGAAGGAAATGAAGTTCGCCACGAGTTTCACATGGCACTACGATCCGTGTGGTATTATCTCTGAGATGAGGGTGAAAAGTAAGAATATCTCGTATGTCCACGAATCTAGGCCCGAAGTTGAGAAATTCACAAACCAGATAGTATGGGAACTAAACACTTTGGTTGAAGTAGAACAATAGGATCCCCTGGCCACTATATCACAAACAACCACACCACAGGTTCCGAAAGAGAAAAGGCCTAGGCAAGATTTGTCACCACCTGTTACTGAAGTGTCATCAGAAGAATTCCAACTGCATACCAAGAGGTCTAAAACTAGTTCAACTACTGACCCGACTAGGGAAAAGGAAGTCCCATCTACTACAGTGACCAAGGTTTATAGGCCACCCCTCAGTGCAAGCCTCCAGCATATCATAACCTTAGCATTGCCAAATAAATCTACAGATACTCCATCAACCACCCATCTAGGCAAGATAGGATTGAAGCTGAGCATCTTTGAGAAATACGATCTGATCAAGAAAAGGAATCAGACTCTGACCAGCAACACTTGCGCCCAGTTTTGGAAGTAGACTTCAACTGCACAACATAGGCTGCTATCGGCATTTGACACTGAGAAGGGAAGAATGCATATGGCATTCCTCCAAGCATAGGTTTCAGATCCAAAGGTAATTACTGATTACAAAAGGGCCACTATTGAATTCCAGACTAAGGATGTGCATCCATCCGATCAGATGGATCTGCACAAGAAAACAGGAGAAATGGTTTTCTATACACTGACACATGCTTCCACTACTGCGTCCAAATTGCAAGTGTCCCTGAACAACGTCCAAACATAGTTGAAGTTGGATAAGATATCGTCCTTTGCCAAGGACAACAAGATCAAGACTTTGGAGGAAGTGGTCCTTAAGATCGGGTACGATCCCTCGAACGTGAAATCAATCGAGGAGATGATTAAAAATAAAAATGCCGACATAGCCTCATTAAGGAAACAATTGAAACTCCCACCAACAGAGGATTCACAGGCGAAGGAAATAGCAGAGATGGAATGAGAAAATGATGAAATGCTCAAACTAATCATGGAGCAGAATGCACAACTAAAGGAAATGGAAGTTGAGATGGAGAATATAGTAAAAGAGAAAGAATAGCTGAATCCAATGGAAGTCATTCCATTGAGTGCAGTTCCACTTTTAGGAGTAAGCACAACATCAGTAACAGAAGTCCCATCAACGAATCCACTGACATCTCTGGAAAAGACAACCAAATTGGCCAAATCTATGGAAAAGATGAACCTGCAGGAAACAGAGATTAGCAGGCTCAGAAAGGAGATTGAGAACCTTCAGGAACTCAAATATTCCTATCAGATCAGCCTCTCCAAGGAAAATCAGGTGTCAGACTAGCTCAAACAAGAGTTACAATAGCTCCGGAAGCAAACAGTGGCAGGTAAAACTCTGGCTGAAGTTAAAGAAAGTGTCTGGACAGACATCACCAAGTCTATGAACGAGATATGGCCAATGATACAAATCATGTTTGAGCAAAATGAATTGGTGCAGAGAAGCAAACAGGCCATTGAGAAGATCAGATCAGAATTGGCAGAGATGCCCACACAGGCTAATGAAATCATCAAGTTCCTAAATTCTAAGACCAGGGAGGAGCTGGAAGAGCTGAAAATTGAAGATGGAACAGAGACCATCCTTGAGGTCAAAAGAGTTTTGACCAAGAGAGGATTAATGCTTCAGCTAGAAGAAAAGGTTCAGGGCATGGACCTAGGGGTACAAAGGTTTTTTAGTAAGATTGAGGCTCTACAAAAGAAAGGCCTTCCTGGTCTGAAGTTAATCAATGAAAAATTGATGACACTCCTAGACTACAAAAAGAGACTAGCCGATGTGGCTAAGGACAATTCAAAGTTTTCAGGAATTCAAGGCAGCATTACTGGCAAGGCATTTCTAGATGCGCTTCAGTGGGACATCAGTATTCAGGATGAGATTCGATACATCTTTGTCACCAAACCTACCTTCGCCAAGTACACAGAAATGGATGAAGTTTATCGAAGGCTACTCAAAGTCAACGTTCCCAGTCATCTTCGATGGGAAGAACTCTGTGATATAATTGAGTAGTAGATGAGTTGTCCCATCCCAGTCATTTTTCCAGTCAGATGAGGTCATGTAGAGGCCTCACCAACGGTCCACCCAGAAAACAACATGCAGTTGTGACATATCATCAAGCAGTTCCTAGATTTCTGAAATCTGTTCAGTTAGTTAGGCGAAAAATAGATTTACCACGTCCTGATCTTTGATGACAGGATTGTTTGTAACTTTGGGTTATAAATACTTCATCTTTCGAAGTATTGAGGGTTGTTGATTTTCACGCCCTGTAAGCTATCAGACTGTAATATTTTTGAAGAGATCTTCCATTAATACAAAGGGGCATTTTATAGGATTCTTGCGTGTATTCACTGGTGATGTTTTTCTCTCTAAGTTAAATGTTATTCTCGCATTGTTATCACACTGTTTTCTAAATATAATCTTTGGAAGTAATGAACATTGCAGGATTTATCTCGTATACCCTGTTTCTGACTTAAAATATTTTAGTGTGTTGTCTTCTCATTTTACAATAAAGAAATTCTTAACTGCTTCTTTGTTGTAATTGTCTTTCTCATCTTTTCTGCTATTCCCCATTTATTCTACTAAAGAATCCAGTGATTATATTATCTTTCCCTGTGAAAGGTTTCCTTGTTTTTCTGGCTTGGATTTCATTTTTACGAGATAGACCCCATAGCCCAATGGATGTGTAAACTTTCTCAGCCAA
>ML827760.1:31475-42639 GCA_009831015.1 Picea engelmannii | reverse complement strand
TTGTCCACTTACAACCACTTTATCCACAAATATTAAACTCACCACTTCTAGTTGTAACTATTTTTTTTTAATTATTTTCTTTTTGCACCAACTTAAATCATGATTAACTCCTAGTTATAACCACTTTGACTAGTACACTTCTTCTAGGATATTCTAGAACAAATTGACTTAGTTTACCTGGTTCTAGATAACTCATGAGGGTTCTCCAACTTCACAAAGCCATAAATCTCGATCCGTGAGGAGTTATGTGACGTTACACATATCACTAGAAATGACACGATATGTACTATACATCTAGAATAGTCTTACCTACATATACATTGATATTCATTCCTTTATACCTCAAACAAACTTGATTTTGTTAACCATATTGTTGGGGATACCAGAATTTTCTAATGGATTTGCTTCAAGGGTTGAAATCAATGAAAACCAACCCAATTAATAAAAAAGGGCATGTGGTTTCCAAAGATGGGATTTTAGTGGACTCAGAGAGAACATAATCTATCTTGCAAATCCCTCCACTACATAGTAAGAAGTCAATGCAGTCCTTTTTTCGGAAAGATCAACTTTGTAAGAACATTCATTCTAGAATTCGTTTAAATCTCTAAACCACTTCAAAAAATGATTAATAAATATGTGCAATTCAAATGGACACCCATTGAGAAAGAGGATTTCAAAGTTATCAAAGTCTCGATAGCTTCTGCACCGTCCCTACAAAGCCTAGATTTCACTGAGGAATTCTTATTATACATATTTTCATTTGATCATTCCCTTGCAACATTTCTCACAAAGAAGGATGATAAAGGAGATGAATACTCATTCGCATGCATGGTCATTGGATTACAAGGTGTTGAACTAAACTACCCGCTAGTGGACAAGAAATATTTCACTATCCACAAAGAAATCAAATAATTCAGACCTTACATTTTGAGGAACCACACTAAATTCATCGTCCCTCACCTAGAGGTCAGACCTCTCTTTATCCAAAAGGATTTGGGTGAGAGACAAGGTAACTGGATGACATCCCTACAATAATATTACCTAGAATTTAAACTAACCAACATCATTAAAGGTTGTGGCATTTTCAAACTAGTGACACAATATATTGGTGATGAAAATCAAGAAGAGTACGAATGGAAAGAGGAACCAACTATGTATACATAACAGGCTCCTTACATCCCAACCCTTGAAGGATCATATTACACCTACCTCAAGTATTACCTTCAACAAGACACAACTTCGTATCACCTCTAGGCCAAGAAGAAAAGAGCGCTCAGACTGAAATCTCTACATTATCATCTTGTACATGGCATAATGTTTTGAAATAAATATGATGGATTATTACTTCGATGCCTAAAAAAAAGATGTTGATAAATTCCTTAAATATATGCATGATGGGCCAATAGGAGGCCATTTTGCAAGAGACTCAACAACTCACAAGATATTGAGAGATGGGTACTATTGGCCTACACTATTCAAAGATGTGCATGCACATTCACAAAGCTATGAATAATGCCATAAAGATGCAGGAAAAGAGTATAACATTTTTGTTTCACTCCATCCTATTGTTGTTGAAGAACCCTTCAAATAATGTGGATTGGACATCATTGGTGAGATTAATTCCCATTCCTCCAAACAATGTAGGTATATCCTAACCTCTACTGATTATTTTACACTAATCAAGGTGAATTAAGGAGTAGTGATTAATTTCCTTGAACAAGAAATTATCACAAGGTTTGGGGTACCTAACTCTCTCATGTTCGATAATGCAACTTATATTTCATCATTGAAGTTTTTTTTGTTTTCTTTGGAAAAGGGAATCAATTTGAAGTACTCATCCAACTACTATCCTCAAGGTAATGGTTCGGTTGAATCCAGAAACAAGAATCTAATGTGGATCCTCAAACAAACAATAGTTGATCACTAGAGAAATTGGCACAATGGTCTACCAAATTCCCTCTGGGATGATTGCATCACTCATAAGGCCTCTATATGGACTTCTCCATATTTCCTTGTCTATGGAAAATGAGTTATTTTACCTTTGAACATATACCTTCATTCCCTACAACTCACCCAACAATCTCTAGGAAGAGAGTGTCTCGTCATCCAACGATGTATTAATACCTTGATGAACCTAGAATAAAATCATGCCAAGGCTAAAACAAATTTGAAAGTCATCAACATACTATCAAGCATTAGTTTGATAAGAAATCTACTAGTGAGAAATAATTCCAAGTTGGGGATTTAGTCCTTAAATAGGACAAGCCACGTGAAGATAAAGGGAAGAATTTGAAATTACAATAGTTATGGCTTCAACCCTACATTATCAAAGAGAAGATTGTCCACAATACTTATCGGTTAGAAAATATTCAAGGGGAAGTTGATCACCTCCCCGTTACTGGATAAATTCTCAAGAACTACATTATCTAGCCTTTGTGGCATATCCTCCACTGTATATAAAAAAAAGTTTACTTTTTTCTTTTACCTCTTCCTTAATTTTTACCTTGTTTTCTATTTTATTTTCAACATTTTCTAGTTTATTCCACTTTCAATTTTATTTTTTCTTCTTAAAAAACTGTCATCCCAGGTTTCTCAAATTTTTTATATCTAGTGATGGATATGATTCTAAATCATAGAACATGTGGTTCCAATAGCCTAATAACTCTGAGGCTTAGCTTCCATACACATCCCATGCTTAATTGTATAACTTTGTTATGCATCACTCCAAGTCAGATCTAGTAGAGGAACATAACTCATCAATATACGAGCATCGTACATATAAATATGAAAAAGAAAGGAACCAAAGAACCTACCTAAGAAAAAATCTGTATATTGTTTGGACTAAAAGGAAATGGTTTGGGAAGAGATATTTGTAGTATTCCAGAGAATGTTTCTCGAGGATTTTTCTCATCGATAATCAAGTTAGAAAATATCACTATCACATGTGTCATCCCTATTTTCTTTAAAGTAAAACCGGAATCCCCCCATCCACCTCTCTTTAAGCATAAGAGACACAAATTTTAAAAGCTAAAGACTTTGGGAAAGGCATTCCATATCACATGGGACATGCAAGTATCTCTATCGGTGTAATATCCCAAATAGAATGCGGTGGGATATTATTTAGTTCTGTGAAATAAGTGTTCTTAATGCTCTAATATGGTGGACACATTTTCATAAACAAAAGTTATGAATACAAAAATCCAATAGTTGTTATGGCAGTTGCAATACATTAATGGAAAACATACAATACAAGCCAAAAACCTAGAATCATTCCATGGGCTCCTCAACATATGTGATCAAACCCTCCAAGTGCCACAACTCCTTCAAGAAAATAACTACAACCCAAAACTGAAATCAAAACACAAGATGGAGCTCCAATGAAGATCAAGGATGGATCCTCTTCCTTGTCTAGCTAGTGTGGATATTGCACCACCAAATCTAAACTACAATGGAAGGGTTTCGTGTTGTCGTGTGTGCGGTTGTAAGACCCTAGGTTTGAGTTATCTTGACCAATAAAACCATTCATACACCGACCCTTTCCCATCACCTGCATGCAAGTGAAGTCTCACCCGAGGCATCTATTGGGGTTGCAGGAACCTAGTTTCTACAGTATTGAGTGAATGGGAGGTGGTCATCCTTTTCATTATTAATTATATATTCTGCATGCATTATATTGTATTTATTCTCATTTTTTTAATTAGTGATTTTTTTATATATTAACAATATACTTAGAATGCAAAAAAATAAAATTTGTTGTAACATCCATAACTATTGCACAATTACCATGTAAGAAATAGATCTATTCTAACATGCATAGAGAGAATATTCATAATCAATCACATAAAATTTGAGAAAAAATAGTAGTTAATGTGGTTCACCCAACTTTGGGCTACGTCCACAATGACTGGCTTCCTTATTATTCTTTTTGTAATTGTCTCAAGTTTGCACACTGTGCTTACAAAAGATAAATCATGCTATATTTTCCTCCATCTAGCCTAGCTGCTCTGCAATGCAAGCCTATCTCTATGCAAGATATCCTTAACACTTAGACATGGACGCTTTCATTCCTAGCCTATTCTATCACTCTTATTACTACATAAGAACTCTCAATAGACTGGAACTGAAATTGACAATACATCTAGAGAGAGAGAACCCCTATCTTCCCAACGCATTACATATTTATACATGAATTATAGGGCTTAAAACCCTACTTTTCTCATCCCAAAAACCTTATTACAATTCATGACAACTCATCTTTACTCACTAATCGATCTTTCTTTTCCTACTTTTCCATTTGCATGCTACTTTTGCACTCTGACTATTTTTTTTCCTTCTTTTTCTCCCCTCTCTTCTTTTAGCATGCCAAGCTGTTATCCTTCATTTTCGCCCACTTTCTTCTCTTGATTTATTCTGTTCTTTATTCTTCTATTTTATTCTTTTGTTTTATTTTTCCACTAAGTATTTTCTTACTGTGCATTGTACTCCTGAATGTGCCTCAACTTCGCACTCCCAAACCTACCTTGTCTTCCTTCTTCTTCTTCTTTTGAGCAGATTTTCAAGAAATACTATTTCCACAATGCCTATCCAAAAGGAACCAACACTCACTTGTGGCTCATCCTGAGCCACTTAGGCCTATTGCATGCTCCTTCATGCTTCAATGAACTTTTGGGAAGCAACCTTTATTTCCACAAATTCCTTTATTATTTATTCTTTTGTTTCCACAATTTCCTTTATACCCTATGCAATCAACGGCATAAAATTTTCTTCTGTGTCATGTGTTGCTTGCTTCACCTTTCCTTACGTCCTTTCTAGTTCTCTTATTACTTTTACTGCTTCTTCTTGTAGCGGTCTGATTTTTTTTTGAAGAATCTTTTGTTGGTCCCACATCTTTTCAAATTCTATGTATGACTTCCTTTGTGCCAAAATGGTCATCATTCATTCAATCAATGAAAGGGTTTTTATGCTCTCTCAATATTTCTATGCATTTTCTTGCACATCCCTCAATTTTTCTTACATGGCCTTTATTTATGGATCCTCTACCAAGTCTATCTAGATTTGCACACTTTCCTCATGGAGCTTTGTGCATTCTCCCTCCAACTTCTTGATGTTTTCTACCACTRTCATCATTGTTCTTTCTCTTCCTACTCTTTCCTATGATGGTGTTTCCCTTGATTCCCTTAAATGTCTTCTCCCACACTAGACTTTTGTARCCACTTAGTTGAATTTGCATTATTCCCTTTATTTGTGTGATATGTTTATTTTATAYGYGATAGTTCTTCATGTTTCTCTTTGTATTTATTTTGTTCTCTTCCTTTTTATACTTTTTTTTTTCTTCCTTTTTCTTCTTTTTATATGTTCTTTTGTGTTTTACCTCCCTACTATAGTATAGTTACTATGATACAAGTGGTTTGGTGCAGGTTATATTACTACACAGAAGGTCAGCCGTCTCTATAGATATTTAACCAAATTCTATTCACCATTCCTCCAAGGACTTCTCCATTCAAGGTTTCCAATTACACAACACTACCTCTGTCACATGATGAATCACATAGGGTCCTAACCAATGAATTCAAAATTTCCATGGATGTTGCATAAACTTACTGTCATAGAGTAATATTAAGTCCCCCACTTGAAACTTTTTTTTTTTATGTGTCAATCATGACATGCCTTCTCTCTTTCCTTCTAAACTTTCTTATGGAAGCCTGTGACAAAATGATCTTCCTCAAGTTGTACCAACTATGACAATCTCTCCTCCACTGTGCCAAAGTCCAAAATATTAGTAATTGTTGCAACATGTAGGATAGGTAGAATAAACTCCATTGGCATCACTTCTTATTTCCCATAGACCAACATGAAAGGTGAATACCCTATCGAATTTTTTCTTGTAGTCCTGTAGGTAAATAAAATTGCAAGAAATATTAAGTCCTAATCATCTCTCCCTATGTTGGAGATCTTTGTCAAGGCATTCTCTAGTATTTTATCGAAAGCTTCTACTATCCCATTGGCCTGAGGATGATACATGGTACTCTTCTAATGATGAATTTGAAACTCCTTAGTCAATGATGCAATTGTTTTATTCAATAAGTGTGTTCCTTCATCACAGATTAATGTGCACGGACAACCAAATAATGTGACTACATTATCAAATAGAAATCATGTAGCAGTCTCTATGGTGGAGTCTATGAATGATGCTACTTCTTCCCATCTTGTCAAATAATTTTTCGTAGAGATTATGTACCTTTCCCCTGATCTTCTTGCTTGTGGGTTGATTGGCTTCACAAAATATATGGCCCATTTATCAAATTCTTCTAACATAACCTATGCATTTAAAGGAATTTCATCCCTCCTGGATGGATTTCCCACCTTTTGACAAACATGACATGCATGACAATGCTCTTTAACATATTTATGAAGTCTGGGCCACCAAATCCTTGGGAAAAAAATATTTTGTGCAGTTCCTTTACCTAGATAATGTCCTCCTGCAGTCCCTTTATGGGATTCTATGAGTATTACGGGCCTTTCATGTTCCAACACACAATGTCTCAATAGTCCATCTGCACCTAACTTGTATAAATTCCTTGCAATGAGTTGATATTTTGTTTCTTTAACCACTAATTGTTTCTTCGATGCAACTGTCATGTCCAATGGATCCATTCATGTACTTAGAAACTGCATGATGTCCACAAAGTAGTCATCCACCATTTTAACTACAAATAGTTGTGCATATGGTAAGTTTTCATCTAAATTTCCTGCATCTTCTCGTGATAGTATGCATGATAAATTATTTGGTCCTACATTCAACTTTCCTGGTTTCACCACAACATCAAAATCATATTCCTAAAACAATAGTATCCATATTCATATTCTCCCCCCCAACACTGGCTTGTTCACCAAGTATTTTAATGCAAAATAGTATGTATACATCTTAAAATGAGATCCTAATAAATAATGTCTAAAATTTTATAGTGCATATACCATTACCAATCCTTCTCATTTTGTAGTGGTGCAATTATTCTCTACTATGGACAACTTCCTACTTGCAAAATAAATTGGGTGATCTATGTCTCCCTCCTCTGGTTGAGATAGTACTATGCCCAAAGATAAATTCAGCGTGGTCACTAGTTTTTTCTTTAAGGTGTCCAAACCCTTGTGAAAGTTGTCGTTCAATTGGAACTTCACTTCCTTCTTCAAAAAACTTTCCATAGGTGTTGTTATTTGCGCATAGCCTTTTATACAATTCTTGTAATACTTTGTGTGACCTAGAGTTTCCCTCAAATTTCTGAATGATGTAGGTGGTTCTAAATGTAAAATCATTGTAATCTTGGACATATCCACTAGTAATCCTTTCTTGTAGACCACATGGCCCAACAAAATTCTAAACAGTGCAAAAAAAATACACTTCTTCAAATTCATAGAAATATGACACTGTCTACACCTATCCAACATTAAATTGAGCACTCTTATGTGATCCTTCAGTAGACTGAGCACAGTCCAATAATCTAAGTATACTTCAATAAAATTATGAATAAATTCCTTGAACGTTGCAACCACGACTCTTGAAAAAAATGCAGGGGAATTCTTCAATCTAAAGGGCATTACTATATATTGATAAATTCCCCAGTGTGTCACAAAAGTAGTCTTGTACTGATATTCCTACACAATTTTTATCTGATGGTACCTTGAGAATCCATCCCTGAAATAATATGTCTCTTTCCCTCCTACATTCACCAGTACCTCATATGTGAATGGTGTGGGAAATGGATCATGTAAACATGCATCATCCAGCTTCCTTAGGTCTTGTTGAGATCAATTCCCACTTCCAAAATTTCCCTCCCTTTTCTATTTTCCCAAATTATTTGTTTCATTTCTTTTCCCTCTTATATACCTACCCTCATTCCCATTTTATTTTCTCCCTTCTCTTTTCCCTTTCTATTTAACATACTTAGTCATTTAAAAAAAAAAAAATGATGGGTTTGCGAGTTGGTGGACTTGCGGGTCTTCACCTCCATCCATGTTCCTATATCATGAGTCTAACCAACTACCCTATTATAATATACTTAACCATTTTGCAGGTTCATGGGTTCACGGGTTCAAGCTTTAACCTTCCAGGTTCCACAATCTCCATTTTGCACCCAAAGACCGATGATCTACATTATGATCGTCAGACTTATCATGGGTACTGAGCCCCTAAGTATTTCATTTCTCCTATATCCAAGTCCGACCGACCAATGTGCAATAATTAGCCTATTTTCAATTGTTTTCAACCGCGGCTTCACGGGTTCTCAGGTTGGTGGGTTCTCAGGTTAGTGAGTTCACAAAAAAACCAAATTCAAATTTCTCTCGTTCGTCCCCTCTATCTTTGTGCTTTTCCCAAAAACATATTTATTATGGTTTAATGCTAATAACTAATCATGCAAGTTCCTTAAATATTGTCATTAATAAGCTAAGGGCTAGAGAATATTTTTCATTAAATTGCATTAAAGCACGATTCTCCAAGGGTTATATTATTGTTGTATCTCAGAAATGTTTCATTTCAAGTTATTATCTAGTTGAAAGAACACTCTCCTCAACCTATGGAAACAAAAACTAGACAATAGTTCTATGGTGATACTTTGAAAATTTTTGTTCGTGAAGAACAAAACTTTTAGTGGTCCAGATCATACTCGTATTACTCATCTCGACCTATAGATAAATATATAATTTGGACATCCAAAATTTCTCTTGCAGGGCGTGTCCCTGAGGTATTCAACTACAAAGAACTGGTTGCATGGTACATTCAGAAATGTGCAATGAGTCAGTGAATCATACAAATCCAATATCATTCCCCCATATCTCTTTCACCACAAGTGTTTCGTAAGATGTTGAAGCTCCCGGAGCCAAAACTTACCTTCAAAGGAGAGGATTGCAAAGATTTTCTAAAAAACATGACAATGACTTGGACCTCTTTTGCGAGTTCTTGGAGAATCTCATGGCTATCCTAGAAGACATATCTAGGATTTAGTTTGACTCGTTTAAAAACCCATTTCAGGAAATCACAAGGTTGTTTACCAGGATGGAAAGACAAGAAAGCACCACCACCATTTCCCACATGATTCTTTATATTTTATATTTTACAGTTAAAGAGAAAGCTATTTTAGATTGGGAAAATTGATTTCCATTGAAATCTCCGCCCAATTGTCACATTACAAAAGGGACAAGAAATTCTTTATGCATTCTTATTTGGTATTTGAGATAACATATTGTTGTCAATTTCCAAAATTGACTATCTGTAAGAGAGTGAACTCTAAAGTCGATCTAGTCACCTTTTGGTATCAAGCATTGTGGAGACACAAGACTTCTTTGAATTTTTACGAAGTTTACAATGATTTCATTTCAATTTTGAAAGGAATGTTGTTTGGTAAAAATGCCCCCAGGATATCCAACTAGGAAAATAAATTCTTGGAGAAAAAGGGGATGTTAGAGCGAGTGTAAAATCACAGTTTTATCGAAGTCTTCTATTCCAAGGAAAATACCTCTTTTCTTCCATACCATGTATCTGATAAAATGTTTATTACGGAAGTGGCAAGACAATATAATTTATGGCTACACTTTTTCCACGAGAAATAGAAAAAACAATTCATACCCTTTCCTTGGAAAATTAGAGACTTCATATTCAGGAATATAAACAAAATTGATGAGTTCGTAAATCAATTCCAGAATGTAAATATGAAGTATTCTAAAAAGACAAATGGGTTTGACCCTAACAAAATTTTTCACGGAACATATGTTGATTCATACTATTTTGAGTAAAGAAGAAGATAGCAACTAAGGCACTCCTACTCACAATGTTGGTGACTTGGAAACAATACTTAGTACTAATTAGTTTTACAAGAAGAAAGGAAAGGGTCCCAGTGAGAAGAGAACCTAGTCCTGTTGTAGGATAAATCGATAAATGCAGACATAAACTAATCTCCCTAGATCCACCTGGATCTAGAACAAAATAGGATAGGACATGACACTTTCCCTAGGATCTAATCATCGAATTTACTACCAAACAAAGGACAAGAGACATGCCTTTAAGTGTCACTTCCTTATGTGTTTGTTGTTCCTGTTTCTCTCCAGTGCTCTTGTGATACTGATGCTGCAGTGAGACACAAACCAACCAAAGTGAAAGGAGTAAAGTATATTCAATGACAACCTATGCATATGATCAAGGAATTATGCAATAAAATAAAGATAATTCTATGGGAAAGAAGCATGCCACTGTATTATATTAAATACTAGGAAGAGAGATTACAACCGGATGCCTTGATGTCATAAGGTTCCTTCCAACATTTCCTTGCTTCCCACACACTTCTTTCACCAAGGATTCTGAGACCATGGATATGATAACTACTCACAATCTATCTTGACAAATAAAATCTCAAATCCAACATAAATTTCCCAAGCTCATTCCAACTCAATCAAGCTAACTTTATCCATGAGAGATCCAATCCTTTTATAAGTTGAAGAGGATAAGGTGAGGAGGTTAGGATGATCCCACTAAATCATGAAAGCAAGTAAGATCCAAACCATTCAGAGACCACCTCACCATAGAAGCTTATCCTTCTAGAAGTATTGGGAAAATGATCGTTTTTTCCCATGTACGGAGGCCATCGGACCCTAGCTATAATGCAGCCTACAGAAACTCTATAGCCTAGCTATAGAGTAAGGTGCGAAAATCAGGCATTTCCACACTCTACATATATAGCAGCCTATGGAAATCCTCCAAAATAGGGTTTTTACAGAGGAAAATATAACTTCTTCTCTCAGGAAAAGTTCTTCTCCCTTCTTTCTTTAGGAATTCAGGCCACTGACCCCTCTAAAGGAAAAAAATAGGTTTACATCATTAACGGTCATAGTGGTGATGAAAATAATGTGTAACAAAGAGCCCCCTAAAGTATGAAGTTAGAACAGAGTGATAGCTAATATACTTTGTCGAGTGTGTGTAGGGAACAAGGAACAGTCGGTCAGAAACCTGCCAACAAACAAGGAAATACAGCACAATAATATATCATCACTGAGGTAGGCATTCCCATACTCAGAATAAAAATGGCTCAAAGCATAAATGCCGACATGCGAAGATCCATGTCAAGTAAGACAGGTCATGGCCACCAAACATACACTGTGGATCCATGCCAATATG